>VXBL01007662.1:0-21308 GCA_013400195.1 Aramus guarauna | reverse complement strand
GTTTGGTCTGTCCCAGTCTGGAGGAGGGTACCCCAACAGTTTGAAGGCCTCATGATCCTATTGCTTGACATGCTCCTACATTCCCCTGATCTGCTTGCATGAAGAGTGACCAGAGTGAACAACCTGCAGGTGGATAGCTATTTCTCTCTTCTCTGTTTCAGTTCTGCCACCAGTGGTTCTGCCAGTGATGCTGCCAGCCCTCCTCATCACTTTGCTGGTAGTTGCTTATTGCAGCTCTAAGTATTTCCTCAGGTAGGCTTGCATTGCGACTAGGAGATTTAGCAGCGTGTTGGCCATGTGGGTGGCATAAAGACTGAGTGAGGTACTGCTTGTCCCCCACAAGAGATGGAGCCTTGGTGTGCAATGGGCAGCCTTGTGCATGTTTGTGCAAGGGTGAGAGTCGGGTGGTGGCATGCCAGGGCCTTGGTGGTGCCTCGCTTTGCAGAACAGCAGAGCGTTCAGGGTGCAGTGTTTTCTGGTTGCAGCCACATTGAGAAGCAAATCTTGAAAACTCCGTGTTGGTGGTGTTGTTGCAGGAAGAAGAAAATGTGGGAGGAAAAGATTCCAAACCCCAGCAAGAGTCTCCTGATCCAGAGCTACCAGGGGGTAAGAGGGAACTGTACGTTGAAGGGTTCATTATTTCTCTCTTTTTCAGGACTTGCAATAATTGCCCAGAGTGTCCCCTATGGTGCTGGAAAAGAGGAGACACTGCACAAAGCAGTAGCTTTGATGGTTATTGTGGTAGAAACCTGCAGCATTTCTACGAGGTCTTTAAGGGAGCAGCTACAATCCCCTATGCTACATAAAGTTGAATGGAATGGAATGGAATGGAATGGAATGGAATGGAATGGAATGGAATGGAATGGAATAGAATAGAATAGAATAGAATAGAATAGAATAGAATAGAGCAGTTGGAAGGGACCTACAATGATTATCTAGTACAACTGCCTGACCACTTCAGGGCTAACTAAAAGTTAAAACATATTATTCAGGGCATTGTCCAAATGCCTCTTAAATACCAACACAGAGGGATGGTTCATCAACCACCTCTCTAGGAAGCCTATTCCAGGGTTTGACCACCCTCTCAGTAAAGAAATGATTCCTAATGTCCAGTCTAAACCTCCCCTGGTACAGCTTTGAACTATGCTCACACACCCTATTTCTGGATACCCAGGAGAAGAGCTCAGCACCTCCGTCTCCACTTCCTCTCCTCAGGAAGCTGTAGAGAACTATGAGATCACCCCTCAGCCTCTTTGTCTCCAAACTAGACAAATCCAAAGTCCTTAGCTGCTCCTCATAGGATATTCCTTCCAGCCCTTTCACCAGCTTTGTTGCCCTCCTCTGGATGCATTCAAGTCCCTTAAAATTCTTCTGAAATTGTGGGGCGCAGAACTGCACACAGTACTCAAAGTGAGGTCGCACCAACACTGAATACAGCAGGATAATTACCTCTCTTGACTGGTGGGTTATGTTGTGTTTGATGCACCCCAGGATGCAGTTTGCCCTCTTGGCTGCCAGGGCACACTGCTGGCTCATTCATCCTGCTGTCAACCAGCACTCCCAGACCCCTTTCTGCAGGGTTGCTCTCCAGCCACTCCTCTCCCAAATTATACTTGTGCCTGGCATTACTCTGTCCCAGGTGCAGAATCCAGCATTTGGACTTGATAAATTTCATTCCCTTGATGATCATTCAATGCTCCAATCTATCTAGATCCCTCTGCAAATTCTTTCATCCCTTGAGAGAGTCAGCAGCACCTCCCAGTCTGGTATTTTCTGCAAACTTGCTAATGGTGCCTTCAACTCCTGTATCCAGATCATTGATAAAATATTGAACTGGCCCTAGAATTGAGTCCTGAGATACACCACGGGTGGCAGATGACCAGCCAGATGTAGCCCCATTCACTACAACCCTTTGAGCTCTGCCCTTCAGCCAGTTCTTTTCACAGCACACTGTGTACCTGTTCATCTCACAGTCAGATAACTTGTCCAGAAGGAGACTGTGAGGGACAGTATCAAAAGCCTTACTAAAATCGATCAAACCTACATCCACTGCTTTCCATTCATCCACTAGGTGAGTGACCTTATCATAGAAGGATATCAAATTAGTTAAACTAGGCTTTCCCTTTGTGAACCAGTTAACTGTGCCTGATGATTGCATTGTTCTTTAAATGCCTTTCAATAGCACCCAATATGATCCTCGTCATAATTTTTCCAGGAACTGAAGTTAGAGTAACAGGTCTATAGTTTCCTGGCTCTTCCTTCATGCCCTTCCTGTAAATTGGAATAACATTGGATAGCTTCCAGGCAGCAGGGACCTCCCCAGACTCCCAAGACCTTTGGTATATGATCAAGACAGGTCCAGCCATAACATCTGCTAGCTCCTTCAGTACTCTGGGATGAATCTCATCAGGCCCCATGGACTTATGAACATTCAGCTAGTACAAATGGTCACTTAAAATTTCAGTGTCCCCAAATGAAAAGTCACTGTTCCTGTACTCATGGTTCTCCGACTCTGAGGAATGGGCAGCCCAAGGTCTATCAGTATTATTAAAGACGGAGGCAAAACCCACATTGAATGCCTCTGCTTTCTATTCATCCCTATTAATCAGGTGACCATCATCAACAAGTATTGGTCTAATGTTTTCTTTAGACCTCCTCTTGCTATTAACATACTTAAAAACCCCTTCTTGTCTGATACAACACTGGCCAGCTGTAACTCTAGTTGAGCTTTGGCCTTTCGTGTCTTCTCCCTGCATATACGAACCACAGCACTGTAATTTTCCTATGAAGCCTGACCTTGCTTCCAGACATCATACAGTTTCTTTTTCCTTTTGAGCTCCAGAAGGAGTACCCTGTTCAGCCAAGCTGGTCGTCTCCCCACTTGCTTGGCTTAGGCTACACTGGAATTGCCTTCTCCTGTGCTTTTAAAAGATGGTTCTTAAAAACTGACCAGCACTTGTGGACTCCCAAGCTCTCAGAAGCAGATTCCCAGGGGACACTGCTAAGTAGCTCCATTAATAGCTTAAAGTTTGATTTCTTGAAATCCAGGGTAGCAACTCTGCTATCCTTTTTTTCTCATTACTCTGAAAATTTTAAACTCAATCATTTCATGATCACTGTAGCCAAGACAGCCATCTACCATCACATCTCCCACAAGTCCTTCTCTATTCACAAATATCAAATCTAGATGGAATCTTTCCTAGCAGGCTCACTGAGTACTTGTAGTTAGGTCAGTGGTAAGGCAATACAGGTTTGAAGTAACTGACTTCTGGAGAACAGAACACACCTTCTAGTCATGTTAGTGAAGTTGTATCCCTATTGCCAGATGCTGTAGGCTCTCCTATTTGTTTTCTTTGTCCATGAGGAATGTATGGTTCTCGATTCTACTGCTAGTGAGACACTGCTCTTTTACTATGTCTGCTTTTTCATTTTCAGAAAGTACATTTAGGAAACTGGCCAACAGGTAGCCAGCTGGATTTCAACAAAAACACCCTTTCAGAGAAGATGGAGCAGGCTAGCTTCCTTCAAGTTGTGGGCAGGTAAGTGAACAGCACATTATAGTGATGCTGTGGGTGATAGTCTCAAAGAGCTCCCTAAGTCATGGCAGGATGTAATCAAATGTTCTGCCACTAAAAACCTATAGAAGTTGGTTTTGAGGATGGGATACAATTTTTTGCTATCTGGGTTAGCCTGCTCCTCCACGAAAAAATTTTTCTAACCCGATACGTAGCAGTGTGTTTTCAGCTAAGCTTGTTTTATGCTTAATATTTACCACAACAATATCTCTCATGAGCAAATTTTAACTTTCCTATATTCAGGCAGTCAAAGACTTTGACAGAGTCCCCTGAAGGGCAGGCGAAAAAGACAGATGTTTCGCATGTTGCACTGGACCTACAGAACTCATACCATACTTTAAATGAGCCACAGCATGTCTCAGTTGTCTGCTCAAGTCAGATTGCTGGTCATTCCTTTCCTGTTTCAAGGAGAAACAGCGCTGATGCATGTATTGCTTCTCAGACAGCAATCCCTTGCTTTGCTTTCAATGGTCCGTACTTGTACAGCCCAGTGATGTCCTCCCAGCCTGGTATGCATCAGACCCTGGAAGTGGACCCAGTGGGAGTCTGTGAGAAATCAGGTTCCCTTCAGTATGTGACCCTCCCAAGGGAAGACTGTTCCCAGGCTCCACACAGGCTAGAACAGCCAGGAGCAGGTCCTCCACAGCCCTTCCTGCTCCCCGATCAGAAGGAAATGATGCAGCACCTTGACAATGAGAATCAAGTCTCACCGGCCCCACCAGCCTGTGGGGAAGGCACGAACGCGAGAACAGAAGAGCAGAGATCTCCAAAGGCTCTTAGCTGTATCACATCTCCTCAGCAGTGCCCCTTGGAGTACATCACCCCAGAGAGCCTGTTACAGCCATCAGCCAGCGACTCCAGCCCTCCACCACCGGTCACTGCTGGAGAGTTACCTCGTGATTCACAGGAGCCCCAGCCCCGCAGTGACCCCTCTTGCCATGAGTTTTCTCCTGGGAAAACTGGTATCACAGTCCCAGTTTCAGGTCAAGCATCAACTTCTTCTCCTGAATTGCATCTGGATACATTTGGAGACTATCTTACTGTCCCTTTAGGTCTCCATGAACATTCAGGACCCACAAAGATTTCTTCGCTTGTCTTACAGAAGGGAAATGATCTTCCTAGAAAGCAGCCTTTGTCAGAGGGTAACTTGGTGGTGTTAAACCCTGACAGCACTGAGCCAGTTTTCCTTTGCCAGGTTGGTGACTATTGCTTCCACAGCCTAAAATCCAGTGTGAAGATGGATATTAGTCAGGAAGACCACCAAATCAAGAAACCTTCTGAAGGCAAGACAACACCTGGAAAGCCTGTATCTGATGATGAATCCATCAGTGGCAAGGAAAAGGATGTATCAAAAATGCAGGCTATTCAGCTTTTCAAAAACCTGAAATCAGATGATTATTTTTCCTGGCAGCAATCTTTGAGGATCACAGAAATCTGTTAAATGGGCAAATTTTAATGAATACCAAAGCTACAGGTAAATGAAAGAGGTTGCAACTATCTGATGAAAATGAACACTCAAACCTAGGAACAAATAAACACCAGTACCCTTTTCCAGCTTCCACTCAAACATGTTGAAAGATTTTGAGTAGCTCAATATCCTTCTCAGTCGCCTTCACAGATTTGGCATGAAAAACAATCCAAATAGTGCCCTTTGCTGTTTTTCAAACCTTTGGCTTGTCCACAATGAACAGTTTAGGCTGTCATGATCCTGTGATAGATCACAGTCATTTTGCAATAATACTAGATTGCCTGAGGCAAAAATTGTGGCAGGAAATTCAGACTTAACAGCATAAAACGCTAGGAGAAGAAGACAGGCTTGGAAACCTTGGAAAGAAAATGTATATTCTTAAAAGCAATTTTGTTGAACTTGTGTGTGTGTGTATAAAATAGACCTAAGAGTCACCAAGGAGCTTTCCCATCTCTATCTTTCCACTACTGGGATGAGATAGGTATTGTCTAAGGTGAGAAAAACCTACACAGTGATAGAAGGGTAAATAAAAAATGAGAAAAAAATTGCTGAAGTCCAGGAAACCTTTGTTAATGTTAGGGTGCAGTGTAACACAGTGTGTTCTAAGGGTAAGAAGGAAACATTACTGGGATACATAAAGTAGGCTGTAGAGAACCATGGGGAAGAAGATACATAACTGAAAGAAAACCCAAGGACTCATACAGTGCAGTGGGAGGGAGTGGGGCAGGTAAAAGAAAATGACATGCGAGAAATGTTTTAAAGGTGCACAACCCTGTATCTGCTGGGGTTTTTCTATTTCTAAGTGTTAAAGTACTATATGATTTTCTTTTAAATTTATTGGCTGATTATGTATGATATAATTCATCTTAACAATGTAATTTAATCTTTTTTTTTCCTGAGTAATAAGCTGTATTTAGAAAGAGGAGACATTTTTTCCCAGTTCTGCTGTAAAGAAAGTGGTGCAAGGTAAGATCATTTGTTCAGAACTGCCACTCTGTAATCAGTAAAAGGCTTTGGTTTCAGACCAGAAGGTGGGCTTGCATTCCAATAAAGCATGTTTCTTTCTTCAAATATAAAATTTGTACTAATAAAAAATATTATTTCTTCCTACAAATGTTTCCTTTCATATATTAAGAGCTTTGTGGTTACAGTAACATTGCTATTAGCTCATCTGATCAGGCCTTAAAAAATTCTGTAGGTTCAGCTATGTCACCTGTGAGGTAGGATGTTTTGTCCTGCCTTTGCTATATTATTTGACAGAGATGAGAAGGAATTTTGTGTTTGTGCCAGCTGATTCCTCCTGCTGGGTTAATGGGACGGTGCTGATTCAGAAATTGCGATGAAATGTATTGTTTTTTTTTCAGAATGTAAATCCTTCTAAGTAACATTTTAAATCTGTAAGGTGTGCAAGGTGTGTTTGGTGTTCTTGATAGCAAAAGGCAGGCAGTTGCAGTCTCTGATAGAGAATACTGATGAACACTTTAGGAGATTTTCAATTTAGTTCTTTCCTAATCAATGGATTTTTTTGTTAGTCTCTTCTTTGGCCTTGTATGAGTAAAACAAACAACTTCTCCCAGGCTTTATGACTGTGCTCTATCTAGGCATGTACTAAAAGGAGATGTTCAAATTCATATGCAAATTTGGTATCAGGATTCACATCTTAGATATGCATCACCTTGCTGGGCCTTGAATTGCTGTGGTTTTAATAACAAAGAAGAATAGTGAGGGGGAGAAATTTTATTCAGCTCAGTGGCTTTTTGATGAAGCCCATTTGCATTGTGATCAGTGCTGTAAGAGCTATCTGTTCCTCCTGTCCTGCACTTCACCAGGCATTTGCAGAGGCTGCTTTTGGAGACAGGATTTATAGATACGAGAACATTTTATATGACCCCACAGAGTAGATATTACAATCTGAAGATCACTTCAGGAGCCTGGAACTTGCAGAATAACATGCCATTGTCAGGCTAGGGGAGCTGAACAGTGGTTTTCTTTTGCAACGATAACGATAGTTTTAGGGCAGAATGAGTTTATGCTCTAGGGACTCATTCAGTATCCACCTAAGCATTATTAAATAAAATATGTAATGAACATTGGAACTAGGGGTCACAACCTATGTCTCTGCTGTGCCAGAGGAATCCACTTCTTACTGGATTACAGAATTAAAGCTTCCATAAACGTCTGTTGCTGATCCTATGAATCTTCTGTTCTCTTCTGCATGAGGTCCAGCTGCAGTGGAGCGCATTTTACAATCCTGTAGCCTGATGAGTCCAGACTTAGCAGCTGTTGTGAGTCCCAGGTCTTCAACTTCCTGATCATTATTAGCTTGAGCCACAAAGTTACTGTGCAAAAGGAGGTTGCTGCTACCTTTCCCAGTGCTAGATACTGATACACAGGACAGGAATCATTGTTCTCATGATTCAGGAGTCAATTATGGCATGCTCCTCTCTGTAGGGCTTCCCGCTAAGTAGTTCCAGCCCCTGAGCCTGTATATATGAGTGATGATTCACCAATGTTTCCCATATAGTCAGAAAAGGAGAGGTAGGCATCTCAATTAATACTGTAAATCACATTTTACAACTCTATTTACATTGAATATACAGTTATGAAATCATTGCAACCCTTTCCTTACTGTATGCTCAAACCTCAAAGATTCTGCCTGTGTTTTAACAGCAGGCATTTTTCTCTTCCTTGCTCTGAAGTACTCAGTTTATTATTCCCTTATCATAATCTTCCTCAACTAGAAATATACTACCTGAATTTGCATGAGATTAGGCTGGTAAGTATATTGTGACCTGAATAGCTCTAATTAAGATCCATGCTGAACTAGTCTGTTGTTCTGTTTCTGCTAGCCTGAGGGTTGTCTTTTATGTAAGGAAGGAAAATGGGGCTGAATGGTTTGCTAGAAAAGGAAACCTGCAGTGGAAAGCCCCTCAAGGCCTCAAGGAACAATAGCTGGAGAATTTCTGAGAATTCTGTATCTCTGCAGGGTAATGGAAAACAAACCCAACCCATCCTGCTAGTCCCTGTGTAGTTTCTTGTTCATTCAGTCAAACACTTTTGTACACACTTATTCCCATATAACTCCAATGAATGATCTCTGCCTCTTCCTCTCACTCCCTCCATGCTCCCTCTACTCTCACTACCAAGCTGAAATTTCCATGAAAAGAAACCCCGCGTGTCATGTTTTGTATGTGAGGAATGAGTAGCACAATGACTTCATGCCTGTTTTGGCCCTTTTTAAGTCCTTCCAAGTGGCTGCCAGGATTCTGTATGCTCCAACCAACAACTTACATTACACAATGTTTCACCATGGCATTAGGTGGGTGGACCCAGACCCCTCTGCAAATGTGCTCAACATGACCCAGCTTTAGATCAAAGGCTTTGTAGATTCATTGTGTCTTTTGCAGCTTGTTGGTAGCTGAGCTTGTGGTCCTTGTTTTTAAAGCCTAATTTGTTTGTCTAGAAAAGTAGATTTAAAGCTATTTGAAACAATTGGATGGCTTTACCTGTTCTT
This sequence comes from Aramus guarauna, assembly GCA_013400195.1. Taxonomy (NCBI): domain Eukaryota; kingdom Metazoa; phylum Chordata; class Aves; order Gruiformes; family Aramidae; genus Aramus; species Aramus guarauna. The sequence continues at coordinate 12,751 of VXBL01007662.1, read as the reverse complement.
GTTTTAAAAATTTTCCAGCTCCTTGTTCACAGCTTGCAAACTTTTGAGATGAGTACTTTTGCATGTGCTGTAACCTTGCAGTGTACATCTTACCTGTTTGTCTTTCTGCTGCATTCAGAGGTAGATAGGATGTTGATGCACATTTTTGAGTTTATTTCATTCACTGCGGATTCATGACAGACTCATTATGCTGTTTCAGCATCTAAAGACACCCTTTTCTTCCCTTCTACTTGCAGCAGAGTCTACTATAGGAACATAAGGCTAGTACATTGGGTCTAAACAGTCATTTCATCTTGCCCACTATTCTGACTCTGCCAAAATTTGCAATGGATGCTTAAAGCCAGGGTGTAGTAAACATGGAAAAGTATACTGTAAATAATTAAATCATTAACTGATATAGTTACCTGGTATCTGGCTCAGAGCCTTCCTGAATTAGAGGTTACATCTAAGCTATTGTAGATAATACATATGGAACGGCTCTGGCCTTTAGAGATTCAACTAATCCCTTTCTAAAACCACTTAATTTTTGGCTTCATAATATCTGATAGTAAAGCATTAATCAATTTGTTTATATATAAAAACATGCAAACAAAAAATTTCCCACATTTTGGACGCATTTTATGCCAGTTGCATTGTAAGTTTTTCCTTTGTTCTTGTTCTAGGAGAATTGATAAGCCATCATTCCTTATTTACCATCTCCTGTTTGAGATGCTACAAACTTCTGTCAAATCATCTCTTGGTTGTTTCATTTTCCAAGCTGAAGAATTCCATAGTAATTACTCTCTCTTCCTATAGATCCCATATTTTTGATAATACTTCTGTACTTGTTCTGTTTCTACAGAGTGTTCTACAGTATTCCTTCAGAGATGAGATGACAAGAACTGAATACGATATTCAAGAAACACTTTATTTAGCCAGTCGATGATAATTGGACTCTGCCATTACTATTATTATTTGTCTGCTCTTACAGGTTCTTTGATATTATTGTATAGTTAGATTTTTTTTTTTGTTACATGAATTTCAATTACACTGAATTGATTAATTGATTGAAAGCAGCCCTGCAGAGAAGGGCTTGGGAATAATAGTGGATGAAAAATTAGATATGAGCCAGCAATGTGAGCTTGCAGCCCAGAAAGCCAGCCGTATCCTGGGCTGCATAAAAGGAAGCATGGCCAGCAGGTCAAGGGATGTGATTCTGCCCCTCTACTCTGCTCTCGTGAGACCCCACCTGGAGTACTGCATCCAGCTCTGGGGTCCCCAGTACAAGAAAGGCATGGACCTGTTGGAGCAAGTCCAGTGGAGGCCACGAAGATGATCAGAGGGCTGGAGCACCTCTCCTATGAGGACAGGCTGAGAGAGTTGAAGTTGTTCAGCTTGGAGAAGAGAAGGCTCTGGGGAGACCTTATTGTGTCCTTTCAATATATAAAGGGGGCTTATAAGAAAGATGGAGAAAGACCTTTTATCAAGGCCTGTAGTAACAGGACAAGGGGCAATGGTTTTAAACTGAAAGAGGATAGATTTAGATTGGATATAAGGAAGAAATTCTTCACTGTGAGGGTGGTGAGACACTGAAACTGGTTGCCAGAAAAATTGCAGATACCCCATCATTGGAAGTGTTCAAAGTCAGGTTAGAGAGGGCTTTGAGCTGATCTAGTGAAAGGTGTCTCTGCCCATGGCAAGGGGTCTGGACCCTTCCAACCAAAACCGTTCTATGAATCTATGGTTCTATGGTTCTCATTTCATATCCCATTTATACCTAAAAGCTTAGCTTTGTCTCCATCATTGTTAGGTTGGAGTACTATAGATAAAGTTTTGTCTTTCTTGGGTGAGAGATCTCTCATCACTCAGTCTTCCAGATTAATTAATAATTATGTTGAAGATTATAAATTCCTGGGAGAACTCACTTAAAGGTTTCCTCCAATATGAAAATTAACCATTAATTTCTCTCATTTGTTTTCTGTCTTTAACTGACTTTAATCTACATGAGAACCTTCCTTTTATCTCTTAGTTTCTTGGCACCGCATTTTTGAGAGATGTCATCAAGCTTTTTAGACATCTAGGCATAACACACTAATTGGAGACCCCTGTATCTGTTTGCTTCTGGAATTCTTCCGAGAACTCTACTAGTTTTATGAGGCATGGCTACTCTCTACGAAAGCTATGTCAAGTCTTCCCCAGTACATTTCTCTCTACTATTTCTATTTTTTGTTATAGTTTGTATCACCTATCCTGTACAAAAGCCAGCCTGATTGTTCAGTAGTTCCCTGGATTCTTCTCTGAGTAGTCCTCAAAAACTTGCATTTGGTACTTCCTTTTCTCTGATACTGAGGCCTGTTAAAACCTTTGATTATTTACTACAATTACTTGTTTGGCAATTGAATTAAGTTCCTCTACAGATTTTATTACAAGAAAGCAATTGAGTAAGAATGTGGGTTATGCAAAGCTTGTAAAGAAGGTAATTCTGTTTTATTAAACTGATTTAGCTGGAAAAGATCATTATAAGTTATCATTTTTCTCTATATGTCTCACCTCATTTACTTTTTTGGAATATTAAGGCTACAATAACCCTATCTTTATAGAGTGGTAGACTTACAAAAGGCCTAAGTTCACTTTTGAGGTTTTAAATGATTCTTTAAATGGCCCCTTTGGCACTGCAAACATTTAACCCTTTTAACAGATTCTTGGGCTTATTTTTCCCAGTCTTGTTATTTTTATGTATGCCCTTAAAACGTTATTGTGGTAAACTTGTGTCTTTTGTTGTTTCAACTTGTACTAGGTCTTGTATATTATTCAGGACTAAATCAGTTTGTTTCTTTTCTTGTGAATGCTTTTACAAATAGCTACAAGAAGCAATCATTTATAGTGGCTAAAAAAAGTAGAATCTGACTAGATCTATATTAGCAAAAAGAGTAGACCAAGGTCCATTTCTGGCTGTAAGAGCAGCTGACATGGAGCAGTCATGGAAGATTCATGTATCCACACTCTTTCTCCAACAGCAGAAGATAGCCTCTTCCACACTGCATATTGGAAACCGTCCCCCAGCTTGCTCATTGACATAGACAGAAGCCGTGTCAAAGTGTTTGCTAACAATTGAGCGGGGTCTATGATCTCATTGCAGAGCTCAAACCTTTGCCTTGTCCTGGTTTAGCCTACCAGAGCAGACATAGCCTCATCACAGTTCACTGTCATGTTTACCTAGTCTAGTACGATTGGACTGTACCATTGTTACTGTTTGCCTGCCTGTCAGGGTCTCTGGTCATCTCTACCATTTCACTCACCATCCTGTCAGGTGACTGACAGCATAGCACTAACAGCATACTGTTCCTTTTAGCGCAGGATGAAAGTCTGCAGCCATTGAAATTCTGTAATGCAACACAACTGTTGACACTCTGTTTGACACTATACTCTCTTCAGCATTAGTGTGTAAATGCAAACTATTCTTCTTGTACAAAATGTATATTTATGTGTTAGTGTTCCACTGAATATCTTCTTTTCATCAAACTTGCATAATGTCTATTACATTTTTTAAGGTGTTTGCCAGTGGTTCTGCCATTTAAACAATATTTTAAAAGGGAAGAATTTCTGCAGACATATTTGGGCATTTGTCTTGATTTGCTTGCATAGTTCTATATGCTCTGCTTACCTGAGTTATTGTTTTTCTTTTTTTTTTTCTTACCTTCTACTTTATCCATTTTTCTGAGTCATAGTCCTTCTGTGATTTCAGATCACACAGATATATCAATCTGAACAATTTGCTTTCCACATTTGCCATGATTTCCTTGGTTTTCATTTTAAAATTGCCTCATAGCATTTTAAATCTTAAATGTCAGCAGCACTGATTCTGTTTTGATTAGGTGGAACCCATCTTATATAAATTTAATCTGCTTCAAATATTTACCAGATACTAATAAATATAATCCTCTTTCCTCTACAGTTTAATCAATTATGCACTGAGCCTCTGTTACTTGACACAGTATATAAAATCAGGACCACTGAAGAATGCTACTATGTAGAAATGCATTTTTAGCCTCCTGGTTTAAACTTTGCTTTCAGGACCTCTTGCCTGCTGTTTCTTTGTTGGTGGTGTGCATATGGGCCATAACCATTGAGTCCTTCTTAGCACTTACTAAGAGAATGTCTAGATTCCTCATGCTATGTGCAATCTTTTCAACTGCATGTCTCTTTTCTAGTAAAATGTTTGTCCATGTTTTTATTTACTTGGTCATGTTCTTAATTTTATTAGAAATGAAGCAGATATCATCCTTTTTCTGCTCCTGAAGGGAGCCCATCCTGCTTAAGACACCTGTCAGCCTTTGCTGCACATGGTACTCGTTGAGTAACTCGTGACACAATTGTTGGCTAGTGTTGATGTCACCCAGGGCCACTTTTCGGGAGGTGACCTCTTCCTGGAGGTGAAGACCAGGTCCAGCAGATGAGGTCCACTTGGCCCACCCAGGGATACCTGGCTACTGTGATATCAATCTGTGACATCACATGCCAGACAGAACTTCCACTGAGTGCAAGAGAGGCTATGGATGGTGTATACAGATTTGACAAGACCCACACAGTGTCCAAAGGATGATTTGGCTTCATCCTCATGTCCTGTCTTGGACCTAAAAGGCTTGACTTGTCTATCCATTCAGTCAAGTTATATTTCACTTCAGGATAAAGGATCTTAACTGACTAACAAATGGCCTTTTCATGTCTTGCCAATTCAAGATTCCGTGTTTTCTGAAAGGATTAATTAAAGTCAGTCTGGTCAAAGAGCCCATCCCAGTAGTCCTGAAGAGATTACTACTGAATTTAAGGCAATCTGCTCACTGCTTTTTGTATATATACCCATGAAAGCTGCTTTCACTATGCACTCAGCAAAACAGAGCACAAGAAATCCAGGGATTTAGACTCATGTCCCTACTTGGTCTCTGTATCAGAAGAGTTTTCTTGAATCTCTACCCTAATTTGCTGCTAAAAGTTGTTACTGGATTTCACTTTAGATAAGGAATTAACATGCCAGTTAACTTCCTTTGTGAGGCCTTTAAAAAGAAAGGCATTTAAAAAGGGAGGCCTTTAAAAAGAAAGGCATCACTTCACAGCCTGATGATAAAGAGGAAGCTGACTTTCAACTTCCAGAAGCCAAAGGTCTTCAGGCCTTTGTAGCTTAGGTATGTCTTGCCACAGTGATTTCTGTGCAAACTCACAAGGTAACTGATGGTGTCAGACTCTGCTATGACACTTTCATGGTAAATTTGCTATCACTGATCCAGTCACACTCCATGCAAGCTCAAGTTACTGCAACAGCTTCGCTGAAGAGACATGCCTTAGGTCCATCCCAGGGAACTTTAATCTCATGTTCAGCAAGCATTGGTCTCCTGCAGAAGCACGCCACCTGATAGGTAGATCCTTTGTGTCTAGGGATGCCAAAACCTAATTGGAGTAAATTAAGTGAGAAGAGTAACAGAGTATTGCTTGGAATTACACACAGTGTGAGTGTGTTTAACAAGCATGAAAAGAAAAAAAAGCAATTTCTTATGAATGACTGAAGTTTCAAGAGACATAGTGCATGGGTATTCAATACCAATCCTCATTTTTCTCTACTGAGGTGTCTGCATGTAAGTGGGATAATTCTTCTGCCTGTTAAGAAGAAACTGAAGGGATAAGCTTACACCTCTTTTTTATCTGTGAGAGAAGCATGAAGAGGAGCACGCATGTGTGCCTTTTGGGGACTGCGAAGACAAAAAGTCTCCATTCTCAAGCTCACTGTGTGTAACGTTCACTATTACACCATATCCTGAAGATTATTGCTCAGTAGCTTTCCTTTCTTCTTCCTCTCTTTGGCTTACTCTTCTTTTAGGTTTTAAATTTTTTTTCCTAATGTACTTCCAGCTGCCACTGATTCATAAGAAATTGTGTATACTGCGGAGGATGTAATCCAAAGTTGCCTTAACTCTGGTACTTTCAAACTATAGTAGTCTCTTCACAGACACTGCAGTCTAGGTGAGAGAAAGCAGTAAGAAACTTCACCACCTCTCACTTCTTTAGATGCCACCACTCCCCTTTCTTTTTTTCCTAAGATCAAAAAAAGATCTAAATATATGTTAAATTATATTGTCTCCATTTGAGTGTATTTTCCTCACTTCTACAGATGCAGAGTGATATTATCACTTAAATTAAAATATGTAATCAAAGTGTGGCTTGAATTTTAATCCCTTAACAGTGTGGGTTTGGTTTAAGCAGAATTCACACTTCTAGTGCTGCTATTGGGTGGAGACAGTTTCATGCAGGTCAGGCTTAGCAACAGCAATGTGTCTTCAAGATAACATTCACAATGTAAACTAATGGTTTATTTAATGACCATTTAACTTTATGGCAATAAATTTTCTTTTCAGAAAACATTGCACATAAGGAGAATAATGATGTAAAGGACAGGTTTTGAGTGCAGATCAACACAAAAGAGAATGAGCAGCAAAGTTCAGCCTCTGTTAAGAAATCATTACATCTCATTTACAGAAAAATTAGTCTACTTTCTTGGAAATTGTTTAAGCAAAATATTACAATAAGAAGTACTTCTGTCTTCCTCATAATTGTATGGTATCTGATCAGGAACTCAGTTGCCGGACCTATGCTATAAACAGGAAGGTCAGAGAACCAATGAAACGTGCCTCTGATGCTGAAGACAACAACAGCATGACTGAAAGGGAAACAGAGCACAGGCTGATTTGCAGGGGTAGGGCTGTGCATGTCCCACTGGCAGTTGCATTTGCACTGACTCCATGTGAGTGATAAATGAGAAAGTCGAATGAACAACCACTTGCTGTGCAGCACCTGCCTTGAAGACCACTCAGCATTCAGGTAAGGCAAATGTGTTGTTACTGTGAGGAAGGAATTGGCAAGGAGCCCTCTCTCCTCAAACAAACAAGGACTTAAAAGCCCTGTGAATCAGGTCTGAAAATGAAGAAATAGGAGGACTGGATCTCTCAATTCACCAGAAGTACATTTTTGTGAGTAGGAGTGGTAAGAGAAGCAAGGAAGTGCTTCTTTTTGAACAGGTTCATGATTCAATGGAACAGCAGGGTGTTCTTTGCATGGATCAGATGGGAGAATCAACACGGATAATTAATTCCTTCTCGTAACTTAGGGGTTATTTCTTACTCTCAAGGTGAAGGAGGAGGTGGAAAATCCTATCATTAGTTCCAAACAGCAAACTTATCCTTCTGGTGAAGAGGCAGAAAGTTTTCCCATTAATAAATTATCTTCATATGAAGCTACTGTGAGAGATCATGTCAGTATTGATGGAAGAGGTGGTTTGGGGCCAACAGAAGGCCCAAGACTCTCCCAGCTAACCACATGAGTTTTGCTTTCAGGTACAACTGGTGACAAAGAAGGAAGAACAGTGGCTGTTGAGCATGCATTTGAGATAGAACAGCCAGTGATGCAAGGAGTTGTTGCCTGACATAAGATCATGCTTCTGTGCAAAGGTGTGAAGATGAGAGACCTCATCAGTCTTCTTCTGACTCCATGTGTGGTTTTGGGGGTTGGAACTATTCAAGGTGAGTTTCAGACTCTTTCCCTCTATTTTCTCCTCCTTTCTTTTATATTATTGTTTCTTTTCTTTTAGCCTGCTATTTCTCCATCCTCTCTTTATTTTCTACTTTCATCTTGGTGACAGAGAAGGAGACTCTGTGAGTGTACACATATGTAGTTACAGGGCTATAACAAACACTCCAGATCTATGTCAATGGAAGAGTTGTAAATAGTATTTAGGCAAGACCCCAAACTTCATGGGCTAGACAATGTTCAAAGGCTGTTAGTATATCTACTTAAATTCTCTAGTCATGAAGTCACATCTGAGTACACCTGACTATTACCAGTATGAGCTGTGATTTTGCCTGTCCCATTGTTAGATATAATTTTGATTTATACCAAAAGAAAAACATTTTCCAACCTGCCTTTTTTCCTCAACAGTAGATATCTCTTCATTATATCTATTGACTTGTCCTCCCTCCAAGTGATACTTTCCTTTTCTTTAGACTTAGAGTGAGGGCTGGCTGCTTCCTAAGAGACAGGGAGCTGAGAGTTGATTGATAACACAGCTGGCAGAGCAGAGGCACAGCACCTGTGCGAGTGAGGAACTTAGTCATTACTCATAAGTGTTGGAGACTCTGAGGTATTGAATAAAAGGTATCAAAATAAAAGGTATTGGAAAATGTACCCATTGCACATCTATCCTTCCAGAGATAGAAACGTATCTCTGGTACTTGGGAGGATTATGCTCCCTTGCCTACCATGTGATTCGCAGTACTGAATGCCATGGACTCTGTGGTCTTTTAAGCAATAACCCTATGATGACTGAAACAACCTTGTCTTTGCAGCATGTTTCACTTTTTGGACCTGAAAGTGACTGGGCTTGGGCACAGGTGTTTCTTGCAACCCTAGGGCTGCTAAGAATGGCAAAATCATTCCTTGCCATCTCTTGGCTGCTATTTCTGCAAAACAGAGCTCTCAACCAAGCTGACCCTGGGTCAGTGGTGCCCATCATAGCAGAGAGCTCCAGCACCTGTTCTTGGAGTTTGAATTCTCAGGGAAGGACAGATTCATTTTCCCAGGTTAACAGTGACCTTACCTCAACACAGACACAGCTCCTCCTTGCACAGAGCTTTTTCACAGAAGAAAAAGGAAAAGCAGATTCTCTGCGAATCTACCTATGAGGTATGTTTGTTTACTGATAGAAGGGCACAACTTTTTTCAGCCGCTAGATTTTTGAAATGTGTTTTCCTTGTCAGGAAACTTTCTCCTTCTGTGACTTAAATGTCATTGTAGCTAACCAAAGTGGGTGTCTCTCACTTTTACATATGACTTCCTAGAAGCATAACTCTTGCTAAGGCAAGTAGGCTTATTTGGTGGGCACATGAATGGGCACCACTTTGACAACCCATAACGGCAAAGCTGAATGTCCTGCTTAAGGAGGCATCTATTTTTTTGCCTTAAACAATAAATCACTGACTCATATCTTGCACTTACTTCCTTTCTACTGAGACATCTCTTGACTGATAGAAGAGCAGTGATTAGGTGAGAGCATTTGTTTGGCTTTTTTAAAATCTATAATTATGTTCTTAGAAGTTGTTTTTCTAATGTCTCTCAGATTCTTTCTATCGTTAAGGGGTACAAAAGTCAACGCTACACTGCGTAGGTCCGGGGGGTCCTCCCATTTAACTTGGACTCTTGTTTATTGCAAAACTAATGCAGAGATTTGCTAGGACTCAGAATTATGCTGATCCTAGGACACTGATGCTGATGTGAGTGCTCAGCTAAACAAATACCCATCCAGCATTGCCTGGTTGGTCTTGGCACACGCATTTCCTCCTACTGGGAATATCAAAAGATCATTCATAGGAGACAACAGGCTTTTCACAGGGGAGAGCTGCTCTTTGAGGCTTTCTGTGTTATGCTCATGTTTCTTGACCAGCTTTCCATCTGTGTTGGAGTTTCATAGAGCATCAGGCCACTGCAGTTCAGGAGGCAAAACAGAGGTACAATCTGAAGTCTTAGACCATAGTTCACTGTATCAGAATGGCTATGATTCCTGTCTGGGGGTGGGGAACAGAAAGGGGAAGATGTATTTGAAGTTTTAGCCAGTGTTATGAGGCCGTTTTGCTTCAGAGGCATGAAGTCCAATGAGGCTTAAAAACACCAAGCTTAACCCTTTGGACTTTTGAATTAGAATATTTCTTGAAAATTAATTTTACCTATTACAAAATGATTCCAGCTTTTTTCCACAGGTTGTAGACCAGAATCTTACTTTTCTTGCATGACCGTTTTGATTTACAAACAAGCAGAGGCAAAACATTGAGGCTTTCTCAGTCTGAAGACTCACAATAAAATTCTGATAAATGGCAACATAATGACAGTCCAGCCTACTCTAAGAGCAGCAGCTGCTGTTGGAGACTTCTTGCCTTCAGGATTTCCCATGAAGTGCCAACTTTTATTTGTAAAATCCATGCAGTATGAGCTGAACAACATTGGGGATATTCCCAGCAGATCTCATCACCAAGCTCCTCATTTCTCTGTCTCTGCCTTCTCCAGTATGGTAGCAGACCTTTTGGTAATTTTACCATTTCCCACTACCTCTTTCATCCCCATCTGTCTTCTGATTGTTTCCTCATTTCAGAGAGCATCCCAATGCAGACCCTACAGTGTTATAATGACCACTTATCTCTTACAACTTGCACATGGATGGAGTGTTCAGAGGCTCATCAATTCGTGAATGTGACTCTGAACTCTAACTGCTGTGAGAAGTAAGTACCTGGCTGGTGTTCTGTGAAGGGTCTAAGGGGGCTTGGCTGTTGAACCTAAGTCATGGAGCTGGGCAAAAGGACAGTGGATAGTATCTAGCTTGCAGACACATGTGTTGTCTCCAGGCTAGGGAGAAAGTTGGATCTGAACAGGATAAGGAAGAACAGGAAGTGGAGCATGCTAATCAAGTTGTTTTCATTATCTTTTCAATCACTTTGCCCTGCTTTTGCTGTGAGAGCACACACCCAGAATATGGCAGGATATGGTAGTCATTGCACACAAATGGAGAAGGATGTGTTACACTAGATGCAGTGGTGATAATAACCAATCAGAATGGCCAAGAAGGCTTCTTCTTCCTTATGCCAGTAAGAGCATAGCTATGTTGAAATAATTTCTGCAGAACAAACTGTGAGAAATACAGAAGTTGTATGTGTGTGACTCACTGGGTTTCCTCTCAGAGATGTCTTGCACTATCTTTTTGCCACTTCTGGTTCCTTTCAAGAAGAAAACAAAACAGTCAGACTAAGGAGTGTGAAGGAGAGGAAGGGATAGAGAAGAAGGAAGACATAGGGGAAGGAGAAAAAGAATAATAGTAGAAGCAGGAGATAGAGGAGTAAAGAGCAGAGAGATTGGAGAGTGGGAAGAAAACATGAAATAAGAACAAGAAGAAGTTATCTTGGTTTTATTTTTGAGAAAGAGCAATAGGATTCATTCGTGAGTTGACTTGACAGCTGTTGAAGTCAATGGAAAAGGTGTCTCTTACAGTCCCTAGAGTATTGAATCACACTTGAAATGTTGGCAGTTTGCTGTGAATGAAGTCTACAAACCACAGAAGTGTTCCTGTGGCACAAAGGACTCCACAGTCTACATGGAAAGTCATGGAAAGATTTTTATTTATTTATTTATTTATTTATTTATTTATTTTTTTTTTTCTGNTTTTTTTTTTTCTGAAGGACTGCAGTCCCATAGTCCTCACAAAACTTCTGCCTCATCTGCTAGCTGCTTTTCTTTGGCTTACCTTCTTTGACTTCTCTAGTGTAAGCATAGCATAACATATATATGTACATGTGTAAACTGCCAACCCTACCGTTATGGAAGTAACAAGCTTTGCTTGCTAAGGGAAGGTGAGCTTGGAGCTGAGGGTGACAGCAAGGCATTGACCTCATTGACAATGGCATAATCCCATAGTACCACAGTAACAAGAAAAGCAGAACAGTGAGAGTGATGATGATCAGCCATCGGTCCACATTCCCAAGGAAGGCCCTATCAAGTAGCCAGACTTGAGGTCAAGCTAGGAAGTCAATTCCACAGATCTCAATCAGCAACATGTATCACCAGGCACAGATATGGCTGTGTCGTAGCTCAGGCAAGGACCAAAGGCAAAGGCCTGAAATTAAAAGCAGCTTCTGAGTGAAGGTGGGGAAGCCCTCAGTCAGGCTGATTCCAGCTTGGACAGCCTTGAGCATGGGTAGCCAAACCCCTTGCCGGGGGGAGAGGGGGTATGAAAGAGGTTGTGCTCAGAGCCCAGACACCTACCAAACCAAAAGAGTTATTGTGTTATTAATTCTCTTATTGTAAGAGAATAAAGCAGATGTCCTTGATATTAGAGAAATTATTCGTGTCACTTAATGAACTTCAGTAGTATGCCAACATAATGCAGCGATAAACATTGATTTACAAACAAAATAAAATAGCATGTGGGGAAGGTTTCAGAAACCACACTTTGGGCCACCTAGTCATGCTTTTTTCTGGGTAACCAGGAATGAAGAAATGATCTGCAGGTCCCAAAAAGGTGAAAACCATGCTGACTGCCAGAACTTCACAATGCACTGGGTGTGTCACATCCATGGATATGAATCAGAAAGCTACAGCTTCAAATTTGGCCTAACACTGCAGGCAGAGCTAAGTGTCTACTTGTTTCAGAAAGGTAAAGATAAACCACTAAGTTTTGTCTCTATTCTTGTGTATTTATAACTTTTTCAGATTAATGTATTGAATATCTAATCCTAAAAAGATGCTTAGGTCAGCGCTTAACCTGAAACGTAAGCAAGAATGAAGTCCAATGGCTATAAGCCCATACTACCACCTTCAAATTCAGCGCATTCAGGATGGATGACAATGAGTCTACCTTCAATGACTACAATGGACAAAATGGGAGTAGACCTGCCAGCTAACCAGTGTCTTGATTGGGATTGGGGAAGATATTAAAAAAGCCTTCTGTTTCAGCACCATGCTCTCCATGCATAACAGCATATTCTTTCACAAAGTTGCTATAAAGCTGCACAACAGCATTGCTCTCCATACTTTCCTCTTCTGTTGATGAATATATTTCCTGTCTTGTAGAGTTTTCACTTTGTGGTGAAAAAGAAACATGGATTATTTGTAGCAATCTAGGGAAATTGTTAAATATCCAGATTCTGCCATTCGTAGAATATGAGCTAGGCATTTTCTTCTGCTCTTC
>VXBL01007661.1:78695-97959 GCA_013400195.1 Aramus guarauna | reverse complement strand
AAAAAAAAACCCACAAACCCCAACAAACAGGGTGGCGACTTTCGCGGTAAATAACGATTTCTGGCATTCCTCTCATCCCCTGTCTTGCTCGACGGACGGCAGGGCCGGCGGGGGCTCCCCGTGCGGCGTGGGCTGAGGGTCCGGGCCACGCCCGCGGTCGCCGTGCCTGGAGGGAAGCCCCGGTGCCCCGGTGCCGGCCGCTGGCACCAGCTACGCCCCGGGTGGCGGTTGCGCTCTCCCAGTCCCGTCGCTCTTCCCACAGCAGCCCGTGGTGTTCCCACAGTTTGGGCTTGTGCGGTGGTGGCCGGTCCCTTGTCTCCATTCAAATTCTGCCTTTGGAGCCAGTGTTTATGTTAATGTGCGGGGCTGGGGGGATGAAAGCGCCTGCCGCCATTTGTTCAGTAGTGGTAATTCAAACAGAATGTGGCTGTCATTAAGGCTTTGAGAAGGGTTTTTCTTTGATAAGATCTCCTTGTCCTGCATTGTTTGGGATTGTGTTCCCTATTCACTGGCTCTGGGGAGTTTTCTCTGATCAGGCTTGTATCTTTACAGGGTGCTTTTGTTGTGGTTTGCAGAGAGTTTACCTGAACAAAGTCAGCCTGCTAGCCATTAAGCACCTTGGGGGCAGAGACTCCCCGCCTCGGCTCCCTGGGGAACGGGAGGGCCGGGGACACAACCAGTCAAACAAGAAACCCTCGGGAGAAAGGAGGTCAGCGGCTGCAACGATGCACCCTCGCCGGCCGCTCGCTGGCATTCGCTTCGGATTTCGTTTGGTTCGGTTTTTCGGGGTTTATTTTTGTGCGCTAAAGTTCCACGTCGCGCTTCCAGGGTCACCGAGAAGTCGTTTTGGTCTCTGTCCCGATGCCAGCGGCTGGGGGAGAAGCGGGGGGAGCCGCACCGGAGCCCGGCCGGGCCCCGAGGGGCAACCGACGGCCGCTCCCGGTTCTCCGCGCTTAGATGGGTCTTTCTCGTTTAGAAACGAAGCCGCCGTGCCCTGAACGTGACTTTTCTTTGCCGCCTTTTCCCTTCTCTTTGTAAAAAGTCTGTTCTCTGTGAAGAAGGCAAAACAAACCCGAAAGCCAGCACCAAGCGCACAGTAAAGGCGTCCCAAGCGCAATGCACGGGCGTGCTGCAGGGCTGGGGCTGGCAGCCGGGGCCGAGAGCCCGCTCTTGGCTTGCCCTTGCAGCCGGCATGGCCGGGATTTCTGCCCCATGTCCCCAAGGAACTACGGAACCGCTGCTCTCTCCTCTGTGCTCTGTAAAGTCCCGGGCAGGCAGAGGCGAGCAGGAAGCCGGGGAGGCCTGATCCTGCTCGCCTTGCACCCGCAGAGACGGGAGCCGCGCTCCATCCAAGCCCTTCGGCTTTGGCTTTCCCAACCCCGGCTTTGTTCTCCGCAGTTAAAACCAGGACGAAAGACAAGTACCGCGTCGTGTACACCGACCACCAGCGGCTGGAGCTGGAGAAGGAGTTTCACTACAGCCGCTACATCACCATCAGGAGGAAAGCTGAGCTGGCCTCCACCCTGGGGCTGTCGGAGAGGCAGGTCAGTCCCACGAGTGGCGCTCCCCACGCCCGCCACACGTAGCCGGGACGCGCGGGGGCTGGGATGCGCGGGGCCGGGATGCGCTCCCAGTGTGGGCCCCCCCCCCACCCCAGAGGGGAACGTCCCCGGGGCACCACCCCNGGCCGGGCCGGGCCGGGCCGGGCTGGGGGGGGGCACGGTGGGAGCGGCCCACCCCCGCCTATGCACTACACCGCCCCGCGGGGCCGGCCGTGTGTACAGATGTACAGTGTATGTGTCTCGTCGTCCGGGGGAAGCGTGGCCATCGCTTTATTAATATTATTATTATTATGTTTGGGTGGGTTTTTTTTTTTTTTTACCCTGGAGTTTGGTAGATAAAAGGGGGGCACTGCCTGCCAGTCCGCCCCCCGGTGAATCTCAGGGATCGGTCCGAAAGACCTTAGAAATGTTGTTGGGCTAACGATGAATTTTAACAGGAAAAAAAAAAATTAAAGCACATTTTTTATTTTATATTTTATTTTAGTTTTTTTCTTGTAACCATAAATATGCAAAAATGTTCATCCTGCCCTAAGGGCCAGAGCAGACAAGATAAGGCACTGTTTAAACGTTCAGAAGTGAATTGCTTAATGTTAGACACTTGTAAAAGAGCCCATAAATCCAGTGCTGATAGTCATCCAGCCAGATTTATTAGCCGCAGTGCAGAGAAATTGAAAGAATGAAGTCTCCTCTGAGAAAGGTGTCCTTGCATGCTGGAGTGAGGAGCCTTGCTTGTGTCTGCAGAGTACTGCTGCAAAGTGGTGCCATTTTATTATGTCCTGTCATTTAATTTATGTGCTGTTTCTCACCTCCTTACAATTTTTAGCTTGTTTGGAGGCTTTTTTTCCAGTTAGTTTTCAGATGTCTCCTTGGTTTTATCAGCTTTACTTAGGCTTCATCGCAGCCCTACCATGAAATCCTCGGAAGAGCCCTGTGCTGTACCAGAGCCCACATTTCACAGGCTGTGGCCTGTTTCCACATGCTGGCTAGATGGTGGGGACCAGGATAGAGATGCCAAACGACTCACCACCAACCCGGAGACGAAAACCAGAAAACTCCACCTGATTTGGCCAAATCGCCCTGACTGTTTACTGTGTGTACTTCTTACTTACACAAACCCCAGTAAGAAATGAAGCTGTGCAGCTGGGCTGGGGCAGCCACGCTGCAGCCAGTGCCCGGGGCTTCGTGTGGGACCAGCTCATGTAGTCCTGGGCTCCAGCAGGGCCGGGAGCACTGTCCAGCCCCAAACACGTTATGCGGGTTTCTGACTTCCCCAGCGTTTGGCCCCACATTGTTCCATTTTTCCTGTCAAATTTATTTAAGATATTCCATTTGCCTTCTTTGGGGACACTTTGTTTTTCTCCTTGCTGACCCTGTTCTCATCTTTTTGCTGAAAGCCAAAGCCAAATGCCAGCAGGTTCTGCACAACTGCATGAGGAGGCTTGGTTTTCCAGAGCCTGGCCCTATGGACAAGGTAGCTCTGCCTGGGAGAGCGTGGGGAAACGGTGAGCACTAGCCCCAAGCCTCTGTGGATTTTGTCCATGTGTAGCTTCATGGCTAGCTGGGCCAGGGGCTAGGTGCTGACTGGCAGGCTGATAGTGGATGTGTGGCCATGCAAACCTGATCCAGGGCTCCTGTGCCTGGGGGAAGAGTGTGGTGGGAGGCAGCACCGCCAGTGTGCAGGGAACCTGCTTGGTTTTCTGCCTCATGCATAGTCTCTGAAGCAGGTCTGGCCAGGAGACACAGTTGCAGCACCCAGGAAGTTATGCTCGTTGCTCATGGGCTTGACACACACCACGTCCTGTTGGGTCCAATGTCCATGGTTCGCTCTGGACCAGAGGGAGGCAGAAGCCAGATCCATCCTTTTTTGCCTCTAAAGGGTCCTTGGGTCTTACTGGAGGAGCTGCTTCCCTGGGGACACCTAGAGCTGGGCAGCACCCAAACTGTGGGGCTTGGCTCTGTAGCACCAGCCTTACACCAGACAGAGGAGAGCGGTTGTGCCAGGGATGGCTGAATTAAAAGGGCTTTGCAGGCACCATGACCCACTCCTTCTGCGCTATCCCCAAGGGGGCACGAGAACTCTTGAGGGGCAGCAGCCTCGCCGGCAGCCCCGGCGGTGCCATCCCTTCGAGGATGCCCTCTGGTGCCCGGGGCCGCCCCCGCAACATTGATCCCCAGCCTGGCTGCTGCCCGAGTTGCTACGCGTTGCTGCGATACGCCTGTCAATAAACCCTGTTTGGATTGTGGAGCAGAGCGCCAGGTTTGTTTGTTTAGTGGTTAGAGGTTCAAAAGTCGGCATTGTCCCACTGCAAACGAGCACAAGTTTTTTCTTCCTAAGGAAAAGCTGGCTGCGGCGAGAGGGAGGGAGAGATATCGGTGGGCCCTTTTATTTGCTTCCAGGAATAATTAATGGCAGCATGAAAAAAGATGACCACAGAGTTATGAAAGGCCATCAATAAGTAAATTAATCACAAAGGATCTGGGGGTGTAAGAGGTGCTGCTTGGCGTGGATTTGCTGGTGTTTCTCCATGCCCGTAGCACCGGGCTGGCAGACCCCAGGGCTCCCCACCACAATACTGGCACGTGGCTTCCCCTGGCACCCGCCTGGGCATGGCAACATTTGCGACGGTTCCTGTAACCCTTTAGCAGTGTGCTCCTCCTTGTCTTTAATGCTGGAAGTATCAAGATTTTCGTCTCTTGCCTGTAGGACTTTCAAGAAAGAGAGTTGCCCCCCTTGAAGTGAACTGCTTGAAGGTTTCACGTCTCCAAAAAGAGAGAGACAGAGAAATATGAACAAGCCTGACACATTTTAAACATCCCCATTACGGAGCTCTTCCTCTCTTTGCTAGCGAACATTCATTTTCTGATCTGTCCTCAAACTCTTAATGATGGCAATGAAGAACTCGAATTTCTCAGTGTAAAAAGGAACTGACGAAGCAAATTATATCCACACCCAATTTCAAACATTTCCCCCCTCCCATCCCCAAACAAATAAACCACCAACCTTCCGGCTTCCTTTATACTGCTCGTGTGCCATAAAGGAGTGTATAAAGGCACAAACTGGGTATCTTGTTTATTTGAGGGATATTTGCAGAGACCTGGACGAGTTCAGTGGCTGGACTATGATGATGAAGCTGAAGCACCATTTGGGAGAGGTGAGTTGGCTGTGGTGATCCCCTGCCCAACACATGGGTGTTTTCACTCCTCACAGAGCTCCCCACCATCCTGCAGAAGCCAGCTGCAGGACACGATGGGTCAGAGCCACTGCACCTTGCCTGCCTGGCACAGGCTGGAGCAGGTGTCCTTGGAGATTCTCTCCCCAGGCTGGGTAAAATCCAAGAAATCAGAAGGTCTGCCCCCAAAATTGCAGGATGACAGTCCCCCAAACAATGACAAAGCACTTAGGGTTCCTTCTTTTGGCTTAACTCTTAGCCAGATATGAGTTTCTCAAGAAAGCTCTGAGTTTTGGGCAAGAAATGACCACATGTTTCACAGCCCACCATGGGGAGAACAGTAAAGTTCTTAGAGGACTTGGGTGGCATCTAAAGCAAATGTCTGCTTTCTCTGATCTGGAGTACCTTCTAGCAGCACATTATGTGTCCTCAGCCTGATAGCTGAGCACTCTGGATCTGCAGATTGGAGACAGTAAGCTTTTTAAAAAGTGAAAAAAAAACCAAACCACCTTATATCATCGGTAAGTAACAACTTCAGAGACGCCCCACAGACCCGCTTTTTGCCCACATGAGTGGCTTCAGTGAGGCAGGCTGTTTCTGTTCGTGGGTTAAGCAGTGGCTAGAAGCACACATCCCAGCCATACAACAGAGGGCAGAGCCCATCCTTCACACACCGAGGGGGGGGGTTGCTGTGGGTGACTTAAATCTGTAAGAGCCTCCAGAGGGCTGTGCAAGGCCATAGGTTTCTCTTTGCCTCTCCATCAGCAGCCGGAGTGAAAGAGGAAATCACAGAGTTTACACTTCTGTTGACACAGCTCTGCTGGATGCAATGCTTCATAGCCAAAATTCATGACCAAATACTTTCTCTGGGTCCCACCCGGGTAATGGAGTTATGTGCTGGAGTGTAGAGCACTTACAGCTGAGACCAAAAGTTGAGTTGATGCCAGAGAAGCAGCGCTGGAGGCCTTCCAGGAGCAAACAGCTTGTAAATGGTAAAGAAAGTGAGCAGGACACGAGTCTGCCAAAGGCATGTCCAGCTGCACAGGTAGCTCGGTAAGAAAACAAGGCCACCTTGGCATGAGAGGTCGTGACATGGGTGGCCTGATGCAGCAGAGGACAAGTGCCAGGGAGGTGCATGCTAGGAAGCTCCCTAGCAAAACAGCTCTGGTTACTGGGGAAAAACCATGGCAGAGAAGTATCAGGAACCTCGGGGAACAGAAGGGGCCAAACTCTCCTGGAAGCTTTAGAAGCCCTCTGGGCTTTGGTCCAGCTGAGCTCCGTGGTGGAGTGGGACGTTCGCCCTCTCCTCCTTCTCA
Organism: Aramus guarauna; assembly: GCA_013400195.1. NCBI lineage: Eukaryota > Metazoa > Chordata > Aves > Gruiformes > Aramidae > Aramus > Aramus guarauna. The sequence continues at coordinate 91,911 of VXBL01007661.1, read as the reverse complement.
CCTGCATGTTCTGCTGTGCTTTGATTTGGGTGAACACAGGCAGTTTCTTCTAATTAATGTCTCAGCTTCTGCAATGCCCCCAATTCCATTCTTGGTTTTGGGCACTTTCAGAAGTTAAACTTACCTTCCTTGAAAGAAGGGGACAGATACTTGGCTTGAAAAGGGATGGGAAAAATTTGAACTATTCACTAAAACAAATAGTTTGCTGCCAGGAAACTGGAGTCAGAGACCTGGGAATCCCTTTCTAGCCCTGTATTTCTAAATTGAAGTATCATCTATGTTGGGATGACACCCACTGGATCCCCCTGCAGATGCTTTCAGAGTATGTGAAGTACAGGAAAAGAGAGGATGAAAAGTCACAGATGACTCTCATTTCATGTTCACACAGATGTCTAGATACAGATCTGTGGCATTCAGCAGGCCCCAGTACAATTAAACATTGACAAGATGGCAGATAACAGAAATTATTTTCCCATCGTTCCTCATGTCCTCTAATTATAATAATATCTAACCTACCATACTATCTATCTAACATAATGTCTGTCTATAATAGATAATCTATCTAATGTGATATGTAACCTATTGGTCAAGGTAGAGGTTTTTATTCAATTCCTCAAATTAATAAAAGTGCATCATTCCCTTTCTTAATGGTCTTGTGTGCTTCATAGAATCATAGAATGGTTTGGGTTGGAAAGGACCTTTAAAGGTCATCTAGTCCAACCCCCTGCAATGAGCAGGGACATCTTCAACTGGATCAGGTTGCTCAGAGCCCCATCCAACCTGGCCTTGAATGTTTCCAGGGACAGGGCATCTGCCACCTCTCTGGGCAATCCGTTCCAGTGTTTCACCACCCTCATCGTAAAAAATTTCTTCCCTATATCTAGTCCAAATCTACCCTCCTTTAGTTTAAACTTTTAACTGCTCATTTCCATCCTGCAGATCTCTAGCACTGAGCTGAACTGAAGACAACTAGACAGATGCCAAATGTAACATCTAGACTCATTATCTGCCTCCCAGCGCTCCTGCACCCAGCTGTAACAGGCAGGGTTAGAAAGAAAGCACTTATGGCTTTTCCAAAAGAAGAGATCATGCCAAACAGAGCACACGGACCTTTCCTGCTCTCAGCATTCTTCTTCCTTTAGTCAGCCAGGTATTTTTTGGCAGCTGTCGCAAGCTCATGTAGTTTTGCTTTTGAGTCAGATCCTGTTCCCCTGACATGCCGTGTTGCCTTCCTTGGAGTCACAGCCCATCCTTCAGATAACTTGCATAGAGCTAAAGACCTCTGTGAGAGAAAAGCTGCCTTATCTCCAGCATTCTTTGGAAAGCGTTGCTCCTTGCTGCAGAACGTCCCTTCCTCTGTAGACAAGTTTTCAGCCGTGGAAAATGAGATTGCTTGTAGTCTAATTTTTCCATGCCATAGTCTGACCATGCAAACAGAAAAGTCTTCCAGGGCTACTGGACTTGCTTGGTCCATTGCGTCCCCGAGTGACAGCAGAAAAGCCAGTTAGGGCTTCCAACAAGGGCTTGCTTGTAAGCAAGGCCTTGGAGAACGTCCTGCTGTAAAACTCAGATGTTGGAAACCAGGGGCATACCCAGAATCAGGTGGGTCTCAGTTTTTTTAAGATCACAATTCTGCTTTTAGGCATCTCAAGTGGAAGATGGGTAAGACATGGACAGCACAGGCCTTCTGAGCCTCCAAAGGCATTTAAGCTCCTAAATCAAGCAGGAGTCAAGAGGCACTAGCATCCAAGATTTTTCTTCCTTTTTCCACAGTTTGAAAATGAGCCAATCTCTATTATGAAGATTGTCAGAAGTGACATAAAGAGCTGTGTAACTGTTAACTACTGTGGTTTCTTTCTTCAATTACATATTAGGGAAATTCCAGTCCTCACCTAATTTAGGGAATTTTTTTTTTGTTATTCGTAAAAAGTAAGAACAAGAGAGGGAATTTACATTAGCTCTCGGTGAGAATCACCTCCTATCAGCAATACCAAAAAATATTTATTCTAGTTTAAAATAAAAATGTGCTTATGAATCATAAATTGCAATAATAGAAAAAACCCAAACCACTCATTTTTCATATATAGTAAGTACAATATATTGTTTCTGTGTCCATTTTTTAAAATCTTTGATCCTCATCAAGATGCTTATATATATCTATGGATGTAGAGGTAACCACCATGAGCTGAAAAGGGATCTCTAAAAACATCTTGTGCAACAACTCCTAGGAATGTAGTGACTCAGAAGAAAAAGTGACTTTTTCTTATCAGGAGTGTATTTCTTGCTCCAGGATTTCAGTCTAGAAAAGTGGCACTTTTCTGTTCCCAGTAACAACACCCTGCTCTTCCAAAGCCAGAGCAGCACTTTGGACCTCTCTTTCATTTTCAGTCACTCCCTCGCCAAGCTCCCAACATGGTTCCAAAGGTGTTTTCCGTCCCTGAAGGCTTGGCCTCTGCCGACAGCTCCTGCCAGTAAAACATGCCCTACGTTATCTCTTTGCCTGTGGGCACATGCTCCTGAACTGGGGCGGGAAAACACAGCCCCAACACTGGTCCAAGGCAAGCAGCGCTCCCTGAGCAGGGGCAGCCAGGGCTGACACAGTGAGGTCCCAGTAGCCCCAGAAAAGTTCATGGTGGTCCAGGGGCTGGGGGATTCAGCCTCCTTCCATGCACATCCGTCCTCAGGCATCCTACCATGGGCATCTGAAAGGCCACCTCCTTCCCCTCTCGGCCTAGGAAAGTGATCCTATATCCCCCATGGGCTGGGAGCTGTCATCACATGATTATTCTGGTGCTGGCCCCTTATGCACAAGACAGTAAAATTCAAGTATAGCATGAGAAAGGAAATGCAAGAAATAATTTTCCTGTCTTGGAGATAAGAAATGAGGCCACTTCTGCAACAGGAAGAGGAAGAGCTGGGGCTGCAGTGCCAAGTGCCCTTGGGGGCAGGACGACGCCCAGCTCCCCTTTCCTCAGCCGTACCTGCTGCCTGCCTGCCCAGAGGGAGCCCAGGCCCAGCCAACACAGGCAGCAGTGCCATTCATCCTCACCTGGCAGCTGCCTGTGCCCCATGTGAGGTTCCTGTCATTGGTGAGAAGCCCAAACCAGTCCGTGATCTGTTCTGAGGTCCCGAGCAAAGGGAGACCCTGCTGAGAGGGGCATAGGTAAATGCACCATGGCAGCTTGCAGAGCCCACAAAAAACCCCTCCAAAAAACCCCACACAACAGGAAAGAGTGACACCTCAGCAGCCACAGCTGCTTTCCAGCCAGGTCCCTCACGGTGTGCCACAATGCCACTCCCTTCCGCAGTCACCCAGCCTGCCCAGCCCACCAGTCCCTTCCTACCAGCCCAGGGAAAAGCAAAGGCTGGTGTGAACTGTTAGGAGCACGTCAGCACAAACTGATGATTCATGCTGGAGGAATCAGCAGCATGGTTTTATCTGGCTTTAAAAGTTTCAAGAAACAGTTCTGACATTTAATCTCAGTATATTTTTCCTTTGTGAACATCACACCCTCTATATGTTGTTTTATGAAAGACATGAGACTCTGCTTTCTCCTAAATCAGCATGCACTCAGATCCCTACAGTAGTGCTCTTGAAATTCATGTCAGTCCTGGTTTAGAGGCTCTCAGACTGGCTCCCAGCTGCTCACTGCTCTGGCACCCTACAGCATCAAAAACCAAGAGCAGAGTACTTGTCTCACAAAGTCAAGCTCAGTATAGTGGCATCTCTTCACTCAAATAGACATTTTCTAAAGTCATTGAGATTCTGCTCAGATGACAGAAATCTTCCTTGCTGCTGTCAAGATACCCACTTGAGAAGCCACAGAAGCAAAGGTTAGGCTAGATTCCTACATCTGTCCTAATGAATTCAAAAGTGTTAGAGAATATTCCTGGGCACTGCAGATCAATCAGCTGGTTTGGTAAATGGTTAGTATGGTCCACAGTCATCTCTTGACTTGGGCCAGCTATTGCTTGCCCAGGGAAGTCCTGGGCATGGTTTGAGAGTTGGTACAAGCAAGGGACTGTTCCCAGGATGTGGTTTGGGTGCAACCAACTTGTCCTAGAGGGTAACAGAGAAGTTGTCTGCATATGGGCCATTTGGTGACAGCTGGCCTCAGTGCTGAGGAGTGATCTGGGAAATGCTCAACTTACAAGTGTAGATGTGGTCTCAGATTCATAAATGGCATTGAAATCACATAAGCCAGTTGAGGAAAGGCATTCCTTCATGTGCTTTTGTAGGAAGTCCTGGATAGCTGGAGCCATGAACACACTTAGTGAGGTGTTACAGGGGATCTACTCTCTTCTCAACAGGAAGGCAAAAGCAGGAGAATTGGGATAGATGCTCCAGCCATGCTGAACTTACAGTATTGATTTCTGCCAGGAAGCTGCACAGAATTGAGCCTGTGCAGTTGGTAGGACTGAATGGCTGGGGTAAGGACAGCTGCCAACACCCATCTGCCAATCCCAACCTGCTGGCACGCTGACCAAGAGCAACCTGAGTCTTTGGCTTCCAGTAGGGATTTGCTACCTGTTTCTTCACAGCCAAAAGTGCTCTCACTACAGCATCTCTGTGCTGTGGGGCTGGAAAGGGCATGGGACATGCTGCAGGATGGTGTGCCTTTTGTACGAGGAAGGTCTGGACCACAGCTGGTCACTCCCAACCTGCAGCAGAATCCAGCTGTGATCCCTGTTCCTCCTTGTGCTGCTCAGCAAGTGCCTTATGCTCGTTGCCAGCATTGCCCAGCCCTCCTCTGCTTTGCCATTTGCCTGCCCCCATCACTTCTTCCTCTGGGGAGACACTACTGCTCTGTAACTGCCCCGTGGGTGGATTCTGGGTCAAAGTCAAGGGGATCTGAGCCAAAGAGAATGAATGAATGAATGAATGAATGAATGAATGAATGAATAAATAAACAAATAATTTTAAGAAAAAAACACAGATACTGCCACTAGACACAAAGACAGGCAGATATACCTCCTTTAAGCATGTCAGGGATAAAGTCATCCATTTTCTGGTTCTCTTCCACCTAGAGAGAAAAACTCTTCTGTCTGTATTGATCCAAATGAAGCAGACTGGCAAAGAAAATGTTAAAAACATAGACAGCCCTATCTTTTTATGAACCAAAGACAGGACAAAATAAGAACGTTAACCCTGGTACCAGTGATGAAGCCTATTGATACTCTAGGCCATCTGGATGAGCATCCTACATAGCGTTAACCTAGCCTTGGAGGAAAAGCTTCCAAGCAGCTACATGTCTTACATTTATGCATGGGGAGAGCGTCAAGGTTAATGGCTGTACACATCCATTCCTACCACTGGGTAGATTTGGGTTGGTATACCCTGAAAGAAGTATCTTCATTTCAGCCCATTGCCAGGTGTACCTCTAATCTCATAAACTTTGTTTTAACACTGCATCAGAATATGCAGAAGCAGAGATAGAGAACATAGCAACAAAGNGGGAGCGGGCGGTGCCGCCTCAGCCTCAGCCTCAGCCGCGCCCCGGCTCCGCGGGCAGCTCCCTGCCCGGCCCCGCGGCCCGTCCTGCGCTCCGGCACTGACGCCTCCGGGTTTAAGAGCGAAGCCACGGGTGTTTTCCGTAAGGGGCTTTCACCCGGCTGCGGTTGCGTTCTGCCAGACCCGACGTACTCCATTGAATTACTGCCATCAACGTCTCTCCTGCAAAGGTGAATAGCAGAAATTAGAGCTGGCAGTGAGAAACGCGCCGCTTCCTCGGGACTGCACTGTTGCCTGGTCTGACCTCCCGAGTGGGATTGCCTCGGCTGGCACATCCTCCCTCCCTTCCCCATGCTTGTGCCACCAGGGATCAGCATGAGGAATTTTGAAACTGCTCAGCACCCATTTCCCGCTGAGCATCGCAGGAGCACTGAGCAGCATAGCACAAGTGGCATCGCTTGTCCTCCTCCCTCTGCAGGTTTTTCTTCCTTTTCTTCAAATACTTGTTGCTGCTGCTGCAATACATCAGCCGTTGCTGTCATGTAAAACACAACCACATGGCGTAGAACCTGCAAACATCTGTGGCACCATCTGGAGAGCCCTGGTGGCACCAAAGAAAGCCATTGTATGTCCTACACAAATCAGGCTTGAATGGCTAAACAAATCCCTCCTTACTTTTCTATCCTCAGATCTCCACACATATTATACCCCTGGTATCCTCCTTCACAGCTGCTCTCCAAGAGTGTGGCCCAAAGTCCATTCACATCAGTTCTGTTGGCTGCAGTCAGCTTTGGACCATGGCCTAGATCTCCTTTGCTGGCTCTTGGCTTTATGCCTCTTCCATGCCCTCACTTGAAACGGTTTCTGCCTGTCTGAAGGCTCTCTTTCATCAGATTTCCCTTAGTCTCATTTTGCTCAGGATGCCTCGCTACACAGGGTGAATGATGGCTTCAGAGAACATATCTGGATGTAGCAGGGACCGTCTAAGAGACGACAGAAGATGGGGAGATTACTGGCAAAGGGGAATATGTCCTGGAGTGTCAGCAAAAATATAAAGGTGGCCCACAGACAAGATGTGTTAGGCCTGAAAAGGAAACTTAAGCAAGGCAAGGAAGTTCTTCAGCAGGACACGGTAGGAGAATGACAGTGAGGAGAGCATTGAACTGGTATATGCTCTAGGTAGATGAATGTATTATCCCAGTTTCAAACAGGACAGTACCAGTGGAGGGAGGTGAAGGTGACGGCAAGGGGACTCCTCAGAAATAGAGCTTGAGCATTTTCAAAGGCTCACCTCATCCAGCTTCATTTTCCTTGGTTACACTGGCTATAGTCATGGCATTGCTGACAGCACTACACCTAGCCAGCTTCTCAAGCTGTCCAAATGCTTGCAAAACAGGACTTGCAAGGATCAAGTTTGTCTGAGCAGCCTTCATTTTCTTCTCATACACATGGCCTTGAGACCTGCTCCTGAGTGCCGCAATTGCAACTTTTCCCTCTCTCAGGATCCCCCTGCAGAGGCTGTACTAGTGGAAGAAACCCAAGGCTGCACAGTGAACATCCCCCTTCCTCAGTCTCACTTTCCACAAGGAGCTCTGAAGGTACCTGAGGTTTTCACCCATCTCTTATTCTCTCTTATGGGTTCATCCCTAAGCAGAAGTCTGTCTGGGCCAGAAGCATGACTAACATCCAGCAAAGACGTTAAGAGGGGTTGGAGGAACAGAAGTGCCCTGCAAGCACTTCGCAAGCTGCTGGGTAGAATCACCTCCCACAGGTTTTACTCCCTCTCCCCACTCTTCCAGCAGCTGTGCTGCGTCCATGGTCTCGTGAGTCGCTCTCCTCTGCCTGCCTCCCTGCCTCTTTCCTGGCCCCCAGATCTTACAAGAGCACCCAGCTCCTGCTTTGTGGCAAAGCTAGTGCAGATACAAGCGCGGGCTGAATCGTTTCCAAAAATGAGAGAGATGGCACTTTTTGCAGGGTTTGAGTATTTTTTTGGATTGGTGAGCTGAGCTGTCTCATCCAGCTGCTTCATGTTTGCTACAGAAACAGCAGGCAGAGAGGGAGCACTAGCACTTCAGATGAATGTGACATGCCACTGCACCCTTAGAATGGGATGTGACTTCTTTCTGGCTCCTTCCCTTTCATCGGTGCTCCCCAGCTCTGCCCTTGTCTGACAGTTACTCCATCTGCATCATTGCTTTCTGCCCTGGCCTTCATTCCATGTAGCCCTGAAGGAGAGAGGGAAGTTGAAAGCAAATTGTGCCTCTTCTCTTCCTCTCTGGCACTCTTCTGGCCTCCAGCCTCAGCTCTTTCCCTCTGCCATAGAAGGAAGTGGAATCTTTCCAGTTGCTCTCTCCCTGGCTGGCTTTTAGCTCCTGCTGCATCCTCCTCCATCTCCCACTCCAGGCTCCATAACCGGGCACAGAGCCAGGCTGGCGTTACAAAAGCGTGCAGAAGAAACACCACATTTCCCTCAGTCTGACTTCCCCAACTTGATGCTGGCATGGCTTGCAGGTTCCAGCTTGCTTCTTCCTTGGTCCTGACCTTAACCTGTAAAAGTTGTCCCCATCCTGAGCATCCCTCTCCCTAGTGCTTGCAAGTTTACAACCAGTGAAGAGTGAAGCCCTGGCGTATCTAGTGACCACATTTGGAGAAGCACAGGCACTGAGATTTTCCAACCAGCTATTGCTGCTCCCAGCCCTCTGTCATCTAATCGCTGGGACTCCACTGGGAAGGCAGGATTTTTCAGCCCTTCCATGAGCAGTGCTGGTGTGTGGCTTACCTCATTTCTTAGGGCCGAGCTGAGAGGATGGGATAAAGGCAGGCATAGGAGCTAATGGGACTTTACTGGAGCAGGACATAAATCTGCCACCCCAAATAGATTTTTATCTCACACATCTTTGCAATTTTCCTGACAATTTCCAGTGCCTACATCTAAAGCAATTGAGATGATTTTTTCTAGGAACTGTGAGGCAACTCTATGAGATGGTTTGCCAAAAAAGTTCTATTTAGAGCCCTGGCCAAGCTGGACTGTGCGTACCTGATCTGTACTGATGAGCGACAGTCAGAACAAACCCTGCATATAACAGTGAGTAAACACTAGTGCAGAGAAACTGCAAGAAATTGAAATCTCTGCTGGAATCCCAACACTTTCCCTTAATGTATGCACCAGGAAGAATGTGGGGGCAGCGGAGCCAAGTCCATCACATCACAAGAGGGATTTAAGCTTCCGCAGGAAAGGTGCAAGCTGCAATTAACAGCTAAGTAAAACACACAGTAAAACACCTGGTTTCTGTATCATGGCTTGTTCCCTAGAAGCAGAACGGCATTCCCAGCTAATGAGCTCATTGGCATTACAATCCTTTAGCTGTTGAGGTCTTGGCATTACATCAGTTACCTTTTTCTTCACCTTTCTCCATTAATGCCTCCCTCTGGCTTCTCCCCATAACAAACCAAACTGCTTCAGCCTCCACTTGCCTCTTCTCTGACCCCTCCTGCTTTCTGCTGCCAGCTCATCCTTCTGCCTGCCCGCTCCTTGGTGGTGTTGCCTTCCATCACTGTTCCTCTACTTGTCTCGTAGGCCCACCCTCTCCAGCTTCTGCTTTTTGAGCTCTGGGGAAACTGCTCTTGTCAATGTCTCTACTAGTCTCTAATTAGCTTTTTGATGCCAGAGATTAGGAAATTGCTTTTTTTTCTCAAAATCTTGTCCTTTGGTTTCTTGGGAGGCTGTTATGAAGAAATATGCTGTCTTGTCCATAGGACAAGAAACCATAGGTGATAGTTGCAAGACTGGCTGGATGTTAGGAAAGCGCACTCATGGTAGGAATAGTGATGCGCTAGAACAGAGGAAGTTTGGGAAATCTGAAGCTTTGTAGGTCTTAGTGAAGGGGACAGAACAATATGTCTGGAGTGATCCTGCTCTGGGCAGAAAGATGGAGTAGAAACGTCACAGGTTCCAGTTTCAGTTCTCTTTTTGCTCCTGCTGGGGAGGCTCCCAAGGAATTCCCGTCATTCCCATGTAAGTGTTATTCAGCATTATGGTCCTTTTCTCTGTCTCCACCTAATCTCATGCAGAGCTCAAAGTGCTGTCTTGTACACCTGCCATCAGATGTACATCTTCCTATGTGAGGTGAAACTGTCTCACTAAGAAGGTCTATGAGATGAATATGACCAAACCATAGGTGATGTGGCACAGAGGGTGAAGCTGTGAGCAGGTTTGCAATCACAACGCTGGGAACCAGCTGTGACTTTAACAACTACTTTTACCACATTCACTCCAATGTAAAGGATTTAACACCTTCAAAGCGGTGGGGGTTCCTCTTCGTCCCCCTTTTTGGCAATTTTCATTCTTGGGATAAACATTCAGCTTACAGAGTGGACTAAAAAAAAATCAAGACTTGCTATTCTGCCAGCTTATCTTGAGCAATGTCACCTCACGCAGTCTCACCCTTAGCCAAATACTGACTCACCAAGAAGGGGTTAGCAGTGGAAAAGGAGAGAGGGCAATGACAGATCAGCTCTCACTGCTGGAAGCTCTGTGGGGAGTCAGACACGTATTTTGAATCAGAAGGACCCGAGCAGTTGTGCTGAAGTGTATTTAAAAGCCAGGATACAGGGGGTCTGCTTCACTACCACTTGCTACAGAGAGTTACAGCCTCCTCTCCAGGAGGGGCTGCCTTCGAAACATGACTCTGGAGCCCTACGATGCCGCACCCAGCTAAGGCTCCCGGCAGCTAACTGTTTGCTTTTGCCTGGAGAAGGGTTTGGGCCCAGGGAAGTGGTGTTCAAACACCGGCTTCTGCATAGCCCAGGACCTGGTGTCCCTTCCCCAGCTCCACCTTGGTCCTGAGACAGCTTGGTCTCCCCGCACAGGCTGCGGGTACCGTCTGTTCTCTGCAAAGGGAGCTCCCTGTCCTGGTTCTGGCTTCTTCTTACCCCAGTGAAGTCACTAATCCCTGCCTGTCTCTGCTCAGTGCTTTGAGGTCTGCAGGGAATGTCCCACACATGCACAGCTAAATTTACAGGGGCACATACTGCCTCTGCTCAGATAAAACACCAGCGTGTTACCAGTTGCTCACGGAGAAAACTTTTTTCCACTATCCACTATCAAGTCTAGCCCTGCAAGTGGAGACACAAACCATCATCCCCTCTGCTTTCCACACCTGCTAAATGTATTTTACTCTTGAATCCTTAGCATACTGTGCTGAGGCTTCTCTGAGCAGATGCTTTTCTGCCCCTGGGTCTGGGTCAAGGGACAGGGAGGACATGAAGCTGCCACTGGCATCAGCTCATCATACCCAGACCAGCTCTGTCCTGAAACAAAGCCCAGCAGCTCCCTCTTTGCCAATGCTTTCAAAGTGGGATGCTCCACACCTGCTTGAGATGCTTCTGTTCTTGGCCTGTTGGTCCAGTTCACCCTCATGTCTCAAGTTTCTTCCCTCCCAATGTATTTTTGGCTCATCCATGAAGAATATGCCTCTTTGCCATTACACTTGCCTCTAGTGGCCAGTGGATACTGGTGGATGGAGCCAGGCATCAGGGCTCCTGTGAACATGGGGTTCCACCTAAAGGCACCTCGGTCAGAGGCAGCGCAACCGCACCCTCTCCTCCTTCCAGTGGTGCTGCTGCTGTTCAGATGGTTCCTGGAACAATTCTGGATATGAGGCAGCAAGTGCATGGGGCCTAATAGTAGAGGAACCACGTGTTTGAGTTTCCTACTCCATGAACGAGGCTGGCCAGGTCTGACTCATCACCAAGGCATGCTGGGGAGAGAGAGGGACTCAGCTCGTTTCCTCTGCATTTTATTTGTCCCTGCACATGTTGTGATCCCAGAAGCACTGGGGAACAGAGGAGCTGCACACCAGAACAGCAAGTGGTGGGAGGAGAGGAGATGGAGAAAGGCAGAAGCTAGGAGAAGCCTTGTCTTCATGCACTTTCCCCTTTGCTCCCCCGTCCTTTCTGCTCGCAGCTAAAGCACTGCTGGGGCACATTGGTGCTGGCAAGGTGCACAGAAAGGTATTGTAAAGAATGCTGGAAGCCAGTGGGACAGGAGCAATGAAGACAAATGATAAATGACACTAAGTAGCGGATAAATGAAAGTAGATAGTGTTCACTACTAACGTGGGCACTGCAGTGTTTCCACATTTCATTGTCCTCCCTAGATGCTAAACCAGATACATTCCTGACTGCTATAAAAATATCCTTGAAGATTGGTCATTCTTATCCCCATGCAGGGTAGAAGACAGCAGGGAGGGAACTGCCTTTCTGCATCACAGTTTATTGGAAGCCATGTGTGTGCATGTGTGTGTGTATAGGTTGCCCACACGTAAGTGAAAAGCTCTCGTAAAAGCAACCCTATAAGCTGTCAGGAGTGAAGGGAGCCCAATGACATTCCTTTCTACTCCCAAAGGAAGCCTTGAAACACAACACTTAACTCCCAGCCAACTCTGCCCAGTGTGGAGGCCAGGTCATAAGCAGGAGACCCTGCTTTGATGGTCCTTGCAGGGCTGGCATCCCATCCCTGGTGCCACTTCAAAGCACTGAAGCCTTCCTGAGCAACGTTTCTTCTCTCAGCCTGCAACATCTCTCCTCATCCACAGTCATGGCAGCAGCAGAAACTATGGTGTGGGAGGTAGCAGGCTTCAGCGTTGGACTGGAAAGGCTTTCACAACTTAAGTTAAATCACTGCTTTCAGAATTGATTTATGGGCATAATTATTCATATATGGAGGGATTTTCAAGCAAACGTATGGGTTTGTAGTGGAGGAGACAAGCACAGTCTCCCAATCCTACCTTTCATACGGCCATCACTGCGGGGTCCTGGACACGGTCCTGTATGTGGGAGGTAAAGGAAGGATAGCACAGGGAGCAGTGTGTGAGCTCCTCTTTCCCTTTCCCAGCCTCAGCCAAAGCATTGTGGTAGCATGGCCCCAAGAGGGGTTGCGGGATGCAGCTTCTCGGACGGCAGCAGACCAACAGCCATGTTGTGGCAGGATCCGGCCTGTGTATGACAGCAGCCCCCAGCTCCTGGCCGGGGTTTGCCTAGCTGTATGCCATTCACATCAGATGCTCAGCCCTGCTTGGAGAAAGAACAGGGTACTAAATACTCCCTGCCTTGTTGTCCTTCATATTGTGGTTCAATATCTCGGTAGCAGAGAAGAAAGCTTTCACTGCAGTGTTGGGGGATGTATCTGAGAAAAGCGGGAGCAGTAAAGCTGCATCAAGACCTGCAGCCTCGCTGTCTTCCCCTGGAGCTATAGGTAGAACTGATATCTCTGTAGTTCCTGGTGCTGTGGATGCCCATGCCATGCACTCGGGGAGGGGGAAATTGCCCTGAATCTTGCTCAGCTTTTCTTTAAAATAGTTAACACTGAATACATATGGTTCTTGGGGACATACCTCTCCCACACATGCATAAAGGACTTGAGTATTACGAAAGAAGAAAATAAAAAGGTATCTCACACTTTTTATCTCTTGCCTAATTTTAAAAGTCAGGATTTTTTGAATGTCTTGCAGAAATCCTTTGCTAGGGTTAAAGGTGATTAAATATAAATTATGAACTATTTCATAATATAAATGATGAACTATTTCATAAGAGGCGGGTGTCTCCTAGTAAAAATGGTTATGTCTGGACAATCGGTTTTGGTGAGGTGACATGGCACAAGGACTCTAACAGCTTTATAATTCTCCATGTCAGCTTTGCCTTTCCCTAGCACAGTGCAGGGCTGGCTGCTCTACCAGGTGAAGGTTACTGTGAACCTTTACCTCT
>VXBL01007661.1:56883-70643 GCA_013400195.1 Aramus guarauna | reverse complement strand
CCCCGCCGCGGGGTGCCGCTCCCTGCTTCAGGGCGAGAAGCCCCGCGGTGAGGGGCTTGCGGGATCGGGGAGCTTGCGGGGTCGGGGAGCTTGCGGAGCCGGGGAGGGGGTCGGAGGATTGCCCCGACGTGCGGGGCGCTCCGGAGGGTATGGCCCCTAAACCCATCTTTTCCCTCCCCGTGCTGCTCCCCCAGCTCCCCATTCCCACCAGAGAGGAAAACCCTCGAGGGGCTGGGGTGGTGGAGGGGAATACGGCTCCTGTTTGGGACCCGGGGACTTTCGGCTGCGGAGGCATCTCGGCCAGGGATGCTGCAGTGGGAGCGGGTATTCGGGGACGAGCAGGGTGCACTGGGGGGGTCCTTCCCTCGGGGAAGCCGTGTGCCGGGGCCCCGAGAGCAGGCAAGGACCGGCTTGCTGCCCGTTCTCCCCCTGCCCGGGGGGGGATGCGGCCGGTGGGGACCACAATGCTATCACCAGAGCGAGCGATAGGCAGCGGATTGTTTGCCCAAGGGGTAAATTTGGGAGCCTTCCCCGCGGCTTGAGCTGCAATGTGTTGACCCTCGGAGATAATTTGCTCCGAGCTGGTGCCGGTTGACTTGGTGACGAGGCTATGAGGAGGCGGAGAGCTACCGAAAGGGACAAAGATCATTTCCCTGCCTCCCTGCGCTCGGCCCGGCGGCTGCTTTCGCCGGCTCGGGGGCAGGCACGCTTCCTATTTACCCGGCCCGCCTCCTCTCACCGCCTCTTCCCCGGGCGCCTTCTCCCGGCACCGGGGCTTCGGCCGCCGCCGTCGGGGCTCGCAGCCGCGGCTCCGTCTAGGGCGGCCGCGGGGAGCAGCGCGGCGGGTCCGGGTGCTTCGGCTCGGCTCGACTTGGCCCGGCTGAGCCCGGCTCGGCTCGGCCGGTGGCGATGCATCCCCCGAGCAGGTAGGGCAGGAGGCTCCCGGTATCTCGCTCCCGCGCCCGGTTCCGTGGGATCATAAACCCGCCCAGTCCATTACACTTACAATGAGTTTCCGTTCTGAACCCACGCGAGTCCCCCATCTCTCAGAAAGCACACTGAGCCTTTGATTCAATATTGAGCCATTAAGCGATTGCTTTCCCAAGCCATTTAACAGCAGCTCTTATGGATAAATAAACAAAAAAGGCTGTAAACCAATTATAGTGCGGATAGTGAAAAAGTATTTTATTAGTGGGAATTACCGATAGACATCGCTGCTGCTCGGGCTCCCCCCGCCCGGCGCCCTCCCTTTCCATCCCCTGGCATGCCGGGCGGGGGGACGCATCCTGCCCGGGGCTGGGACCCGATGTGGAGGCGGGGGGCACGGGCTGAGCCGGGCGAGCTCCCTCAGCGGTGGTCCCCCTTCCTTGCTCAGCACCCCGATGCCCGCAACGCCGCTTGCAAGCACAGGTGTCCTTTGATCTGGAGACTTCTTGTGCACCGACCCCAGCCCAGCACCCCCAACCCCTTTCCCTGGCCTGGGGGCTGCGTGCCGGGAGGTCCCCAGAGATCTGCTCCCCGGACCATTTACAGCTCCGGGTTTTCCACGGGGAACCGGAGCGGACAAACAAACGCGAGGCCATAAAACCCAGAGCAAATTGATTCATCTCCAGGGAGGACCATTACCCGATGTCTTAATGCGGTCCTCTCTCTATAAGGAACGTTTCTAAATAGAGCAAACACTTCCCCCTCCAAAGCAAATGAATTTTGAATAATTTAGAGCTAATTCTCTTTCATTCTGCCTGCGTGAGCAGGCGATAAGGGCACGCTTTCCCGTGCTAACAACAAGACGGCGAGTTGCAGTGCAGGAAAAGGGCCTCGCTGGGTATCCCGGCATTGGGGACACCGGCTTGGCCCGGGGCGGTGATGTCCGGCACAGGGTGCACAGGATGCGGGACCTGAGCCCGGCTGGAGCTCGTGCCCAGGGATTACCACTGCCTGCTCCTCCTCCTCCTCCTCCTCCTGGCATGCAGTCACTGAGATCTGGCTGAAAAGCCCCTCCACAGCTGTGGGTCCCCAGGCAAAGCCTCTGAGCTATGAGTGGTTCCCACCCCAGTGCCCACTTGGTGTGGGAAAAGGGTGATGGAGGAGGCAAACAGGAGTGAAGGGAACAGCCCGGCTTGCCCCAGAACTAGGCTCTGCAGACACTGCTCTGCTGACTCAAGGCAAAGGTCCAGTGACCCCATACCTTCTCCCTAAATGCTGTCCATACGCATCACCTCGAGCAGTCGTAGCAGGGTGTGTACATGAGATACCACACCCAGATCTTGTCCCAAACTCCCTGAATTTTCTGCTCCAGGAATTTCCTGAGCCGTGTGGATGTTATAGTCCTCGGCTGATTTTTCCACATCTTAAGTTTCTCTGAAACCTTATGTAAATCTTTTGCCTCCCACTACCTTGTGGCAAAGTGTTCCCCAGATTAACTACTGCTTTGTGAGGCTCTATCACCCTTTGCTGACCTTGCACCTGGCTGCATTTAATCAGTCCTAATTCTCCAAATAGAAGAGCCTTGAGATGGGTAGGCATGATGTAAGAGATTAAAAGGTGTGGCATTGTCTCTTTACCTCATATGTAGACCCTATGAGGCCAGCAGCACTTGAATGCTGTGAGTAGTGAGCCCAGGGACTCCTGCACACACATTGTCATCTCCCAGCTGGGGACCTCCCTTGCCCTGACTCCCCAGGTCTGTGGTTTTGGCAGTCTTGGAGTGACGAGAAACTTGGCCATCCTCGACCTATAGGTAACCATGTAAAGAAAAGATACAAACGAAGTGTTTATTCCAACTCATAGATGTACAATAGAGTTTAAACCATTGAAAACAGAGAAAAGAAAAAGTAAGGGACGTATGTGGCACACTAGAGCAAATTAACAATGAGTCAGGTAGATTCTTCCTCACCTTAAACCCTGGCTGGATATATGCTGTAGTTCAGCTGGAGGTCCTGGGCTTTACCTGCAGTAGGAAGTTTTTATGTACCATGGAAGCTCCTAAAGATCTTGGGGATATCTATGGCTGCCATGTTTAGACCAGCCAGCTTCATCCATGGAGCTGAAAAGCACACACTCGCAGCTCTGCATTGTGTCTGATTCACGAGCATGGTCCCACAACCAATAACAATCATAGTCCATGCTGACAACAACCCCAGTAGATCCAGGCTGTTTCCTCTAATGGCACTTTGCTCCTCTGAGGTGACTTTTCTCAATGCTGTCATTAAAGTTGCTGTGAGGATCTACTTAGAAGGTAAATCCTTATAGCCAGTTGGTTATTCCAAGAGATCAAACAAAAATGAATCCATGAGTCTGTGTGGGTAATTGAAGGATGACGGTGATAGCAGCAATGCTGAGTAACACAGGCAGGTTGTAATTATCTTCAACATAAGTGCAGGAATTCAGATATTCAAGTGTCAGTAACAAATGTTTCAGGTACTCAGCTGTTGCCATCTGACAAAAAGATCATGCAATAACCACACTGCAATACTTGGATTACCATATTAAATTCAAAAGCCTTTTAAGGACTTGTTAAGATTTGATCATATTCTTCTAACCTGGTGTTGGTCTAAGAGAGACAAGGTTGTCTGTATTGTTAACTGTTACTCTGTATTAAATGAACCCTAAAATTTTGCAATATAATATGGATGTGGCTGTGTGCCCAGTGGTTTGGAAAGCCAAGCCACATACCTAATGTCATATCTATGTGTTTTTGCACATATGTGCCAACATATACAATGTGACTCTTGAAATTCAGTGACATTTTCAACAATCTTACCTTTAAATGGTTAATTTAGGAGCATAATGTGTGTCACTGTATTTTGAAAGTCTTGTCCACTTCTTCCCCAGTAGTGTCTGACAGGCATCACTACAGGCTGCTGAGATCAGTGAAATGCAAAACCATCTGGACACAGTATTATTTTTTTTCCCCAGGAAAGGTGGCAGGAGCATTTTGTTTGCCTTTCAATGCAAATAATTCATGAACCCCTACTCAATTAGTTCCCTTTCCTGTTATGACCGATGGTAGTTTCATCATTCCTTCCTCCCACCTCCCTGATTGTCTACCTAGAGTATAAAATAGAAGTATAGTTCAGTCACACTTTTTTATAATAATCTGGTTTGATTTTCTCTATCTGTATAATATTTGATGACTTCTTAGTGCCCAGATGCTTTCTTCCAGTCCACATTTAGACAGAGAAGAAGTGCTGAAGGTGAGCGGAACATATTCAAAATAATCTCTTTTTCTCTCCCAGCTGCGCTCAAACCAACACAAGGAAACTGTATCCATGGAAAGGTCTGGCAGTGGGAGAAGTAGTTGACTGGGAAACAGAGCTTTCCCAGGGATTGATTTTTAACCCCCCACATGGCTGTATCTAGCAGAAAGGTAACCTTTCACAAAGCTGGTTAATAATCAATAACCATGTGAAAACAAAGCTGTCTTTCCCTCTTAGCACTAACGATAAAAACAAGAGCATGAACTATTCCACCTGCCTTAAAGTAACACTGGTTCATCAGCTTTTCTTTTTTTTTTTTCCCCCAAAAAAAGCTTTTTTAGTCTCTGAGCGATTCTGCGTTTGCACACGGTAACTTCAGTTTGCTCTTCCCACCACTCATCAGCTTCTTCACACCGTAGGTGTGTGCCACATCTTGAACTGCATGAAGACATGTTTACGTAAGCCATCTTGAATAAGACCTTGTCCAGGAACTATGTAGGAAAGTTGCCTTGGGAAAGGCTGGGAGTAGGAGAGGAGCTTACGTGCATGGTCTTTTTTTACACTTTTTCATTTACTTCTCTGAATTTTCTTTTTTTTTTCCTTTTTTGTTTTTACTCCCCCCCTCTGATATTGATAATTTCATTTTCTGCTAGGAACACTGCCTATAACCAGGGAAGCACAATTTCATTGCTTTGTAAGAAGAGTCGAGGAATTACTTTAAAATACTGTGAACGTTTCCACTGAAAACACATCAATCTCATGCTGTCTGCCCCACACAACTTTCTGTTTTCCACCTCATATTTATTATACCGGATAGGAGTAGAAAAAAAAAAAAGTATATATATTCAGATAGCTACAGATAGAGGACTTCAGGGCAGAACTATAACCCAGAGAGAACTCCTCCCCACAGCCCTTGCCTGCTTGCATTTTCCCCTGGACCCTAGTGTTTTTGGGACAGGCTCAGCCGGAGTCTGGCTGCGCAGGTGGCACCTGGCAGTTCTCACCATGGCCCTCCCCTCTTGTCTATCCGTTGTAACTTTGCCGGACTTCAACCATTTGGGCTGAAATTTTCCATTCTGTATCTCTGCCTCTCACCAAACATGTGGGGAAACTTTCCTTAAAACCGTTTGGACCGGTTTGAAAGCAAAGCTGGGAAAAGATGACGCACTGGAGCTGGCTGTATGGGGAGGGGGTGGAGACGCTGCCTCTGTTAAGTCTCTGAAAACAAGAGCTGTGTACATATGGCTGGTCCCAAACTTGAGTAGAGGGCTGGAATAGCTGACATCTGGAGACAGCAATCCTACACAGCATTTTCCTGCCCTGTTTTCTTCACTGCTGTGTTTCTTTGCTGGATTTAAGTATGTTAGAAGTTCCTCCGGTAACGTCCCTCCAGACCAATCTCTCTGTGCAAATGACCTTACATTTAGTCAAACTCTGAACTTCTGCACATCACACAGGCTCCACAGACACATCTTAAAACTTAGCAGTTAAGCCCTTTACAACTTCTTTCTACAGCGAGCAGATCCCCGCCCCTGGCGTCAGGACTGAATGAGAGCTCGCTGCGTTGCAGTCGTGGTATCAAGCCCAGGAACTGAAAAGCTGTGAGATGTTCCTAATGCTCCAGCCCTGAGCAGCGTGGAGGGAGAAAGTGATTTATGCAGAGGACACATAAGATGCTCACCCTTCAGAAGAAAGAGTTTGAAGGTCTAGGTTTGGGCATGCTCCCAGCTCAGCTCTGGGTGAGACCTGGGAATACAACAGCCTTACTTTTCTCTCCTCCCTTGTCCCTGCCCACTGGGAGAAACGTGGGTGTAGGAGCCAGGAGAGAAGGAGGGTGTGGTCTCATCAATCCTCTTTCTTGGGTGGGACGCAGGACCTGGGCTGCACCACTGGCTGCTTCAGCAGGTCTGACCAAAGGAAGATACTGTAACCTTGATGAATCTCTTGGGTTGATCTTCACAGAAAGGTTTTCCAGCTGCAAATGTCTTGCTATTCTGGGTGTCTGGTCTGCAGCAGCCTGAGGTACTCCCAGAAGATGGGGAAGCTTTTGGTTGTGAAAACTCAAAGTCTGGTTGTGTACACCCTGTGCTACAAGAACTGGGCACTGGAAATGCCTTGACCCCCTCCAATACTGTCCACACAGGCTTCTTCTCAGCTGATGGGTCCAGTAAAATTTATGATCACTTCAGCTAGGCACTGAAAATTAGTGGAGATTTTTTAACTTAATCCATCTTGATCTAATGTGGATTTCAGAAGGGATTTACATGCTTGCGTTCCACTGAAATCAGCGCAATGATTGAAATCCATTTAAAAACCAGCCACCAGATTTCATTCCATTCTCCCCGCAGTAAACTGATACCACATCAACCCTGGAGGTGCCGTGAACCTCTCAGACCCCACAGAGGGAAGTGCTAGGAAGGAGCCTGCGAGGAAACCCAGCCCCCTGTCCTCTGAGCACAGGCGTAATAAAATGTGCAGTAAATAAGTCTTGGACTTGAACACCTCAGGAGGGAAAGCAGAATAAATGCAGAATTGGCTTAAGTGAGCTTTGTCTATAACACGCCGTAAGTGAGAGAGGAGTCCTGGGAAGGAGCAGGAGGAGGGCAGGAGACAAAACAGCGTCTCACAGAGCGTGCACACCCCAGTATCAATTGAAGCTGTTCAGTCAACTTCCTTGCTCAAGAATCCTTGCCTGTGCAATATACTGCAATGAGCCTAATTCTTAGGATCATCCAACAAGGGAAGAGAAGTGTATCTACACTTTACATGTTCAATCAGTTATCAACACAGGTTGAATTGTAGATATTTAAATAAATAAAAAATTTTTAAATTAAGAGACATCTACCCCCTGAAAACTCCTTAGGGCCTCTCATGTTTTAACAAATGAAGGAAAAGAAACTAGAATTTTCTCGCAGATAATTCAAAAATGTAAAAGTAAGTAGAATCAATTAAATAATATGGATTGCTTATTTGCTCAGCTGTAATATTGTTTTCCTTGTGTATATAAAATAATCTAAATGTTTATTGTGCAGTATAACTTCTATTAACTTATGTATTTATAATAAAACATTTCAAGTATAATTTAGTCATGTTAAGGATCCATGTAGCCTCAAATATTTCTACTTAGGTGCAACACTCCTCTGTTCCACTGTGCTCTTCAGCTCACTTTTCTTGCCCCTGGCATTGCCTTGCTTTGCTTTGCCTTCCCTTTCCTCACTTTCTCTTTCACTTGCATTCTCTTTCACTTTCTCTTTCTCCATCATAATCTTCTTAATTATATTTCCATCTAGTACTTCCCAGTCCCTTATTTATATATTTGTTTCCTTGGATTTGTATACTATTTCTGTTCAGTATTTATATGTTTGTATTACATTTGCAAGTTAAGTCCAGCTCAAGTTTGAAAAGCTGTGATTACATAGCAAACCAGACAAAAAACATTGTCTTTACGGAGCAATGATGAACTGTACACACATAATGGGTATAAATTTGCACATTTAATTGAAAGCTTTACTAGATTTTCATTCTCTTAAGGATGCATGTAGGGTTTTTTTGCTCCTTACACACTAGAAAGCACATTGTCAGTGCCTGAAATGATTTTATGTACCTAAACACCACGTGATTTAATGCATCAGCTGACAAGGACAAAGACATTGATTAAATGTCCTGCCTCAGGTGTCCAGAGGGCTGGAAAAGGCTGTCTCCTCAAAATAATCAGCGAATCTCCACCCAGTAATCATTAACTCAGTGTTTGGTCCAAGCCCTAGGAACAACAGGAGGCTTTAAAAAGTGGCAGTCAGAAAACACTTGACGTGATTTAGGAGACTAATTGGTCTTGTCCCTTCAGGGAGAGTCAAATGGGAAGAGTCTTTCCTGGCCAGTAAGGAATGCATTGGGCATTTGGTCCTTGGAATGGCACCTCTGGCCTCGGTGCTTAGAGAGCAGGTAGAGAGCCCAGGGGTGCACGGTGAGTGCAGAAGGGCTGGTGTGGGGATTATAAGACAGTCAAGCTGCAGCTAATATGGAAAAAAAAAGAGGGAAGAAGAAATTCCAGTCTAGTTACTCTCGGTTAATCTGAATTTGTAAAAGCCCTGGGCTTGTCCCCCTCTTGATACAGGTGGTGTCCACTCTGCCAAGGAATGAATTAATGCTTGAGCCAGCAGTCTTAAACTTTAAAATGCTGCTTGGTGGGCTTCAACAGAGCAACACCTAGCCACTGAGTGTCTAGCCAGGCATGATCATTAGATCTTCAGATTTAAGGCTGTTCTGTATATACATCTGCAACAGCTTTTCACAGCCAATAAAAGCCACATGGCACTGCAGAAATTTTGGCGAGAGTAATTTCATCATAGCAACCAAAGGAAGTGAGACATCATGTTTTAGTAAAGAAGCTTTCAGAAGCCCCACAGCCATCAGGGCCATGTGTTCCCAACATCAGCTCAACCTAGGAGATGACCTCTGAGTAATGCACAGTCCGAAGACCCAGAGCAGACCAAGGCAGACAGAGGCTCAGGAGAAGGAAGGCCTCTGCCCCAAGAAATAACCCTAGTGAAAGAATCCAGATCTCCTATCCTTGGCTGGTGTCCTACAAAGAGATCGCTGCCCATCCACCCCCCTCGCTGAGGTTAGGAAACCTCCAAGTGAATAAATGAGTGTTACAGTTCCAAAATCAGCCTCTTAAACTAGATCCTCTTGCAAACCTCAAATGAAATCAACTACTTTAGTGCTCAACTCATTCGTGCAGCAGCACCATTAATATGGTTGTCTAATTTATGGAGTAGACAGGTTCTGGTTAACAGTGCAAGAGAGGGTAAGAAGGCAATTAGTGGTCTATTTTCTATGCACATTGGAGCAGAAACCAGTATATAAAGGAAGTTCTTCTGGCAGGTGCAGCATGCTAAAAAGCTTTCACCTAAAATGATATAGCCTGACAAACAATATAAAAAAGTAGATTGCCCAATAAACAAATAACGTATCAGCCATTTATACAAAACCATATTACTTAGACTCTTCAAGCTTGAAACGACTGTGTATTTTTTCCCCATTAAAATGTTATGATGGTCTATGAATAAATTGTTTTAAATTCAAATTTGATATTATCCTGGTTTCGGCTGGGGTTAAACCACGACAGATACTGTGTTTTCAAAGCCCAGATGGATTTAACGCTTTTCCCAAGATGAGGTGGACATGGAAACAGTTCCAAGGATTTCTTTCCCCTCTGAAACCGCAAGACGCGGGGCCAGCAGCCTCCAGGGCTCTGGTGACCGAGCTGGAGCTGAGTGGGAGCAATGGAAGGGATGTCGAAGGAAACATTCTCTTCTGGAGGCAAGGCCACACCACAGACCCCCTCTGTGCCCTTCCTTGTGCTTTCACCCAAGCTCCTCATGCCTTTTTTATTGGCGTAGACTTGGACTCTCTGTGGACTCAAGGGGAAGAGGGATCTAAATTAGTATTCAGCAAAGCAAGAGTGCCCCTTCTCCCTCTTGCCATCCAGTGGCTTGCACCTGCACCACGTTCTGCTTCCCACCTCAGCCACCCCTCTCAAACCAGGCCCTGACACAGGTCCCTGTGTCTCCAGGTCCCTGCCTTGCCAGCACCCCCTTTTTGCCCAGGGCTGTGTGTGTTTTCAGTGTACAGCTGTGAAAGGTTTAAGGCCCCCTTGGTGGGAGCAGCAGGGCTGGGCTCTGGGGGGGTGCTGGCTGCAGACTGCAAAGCGGCACATCTTTTCCACGGGTTTTTCCCTGTTGGGCAGAACCAGGCAGCCAGCCAAGCCCTTCGGAGACAATGTCCAAAGCCACGCTCAGGAAAGGCAAAGGGCCTCTGCTCGTCGCTAGCTCGACATGGACGCCAGACAGATGGATGCAACATGTTTAGTGCTTCAGTCTTCGCTCGCCACAGAGGGACCAGCTAACTCAGGCTTGGACATCTGTGGTTATGTGAGTGAAATCCCACCTACGTGTCTTGTTGTTTTAACTTGGTATTACCTGCTAATGAAGGAGCATGAACAGCACACTTGTGCTTTGGTGCTCAGAGAGAAGAAAGAAGTGGGAAGCTGTGCCCAAACACTGCCATTATCGCAGTGGGAGCAATAGTCTGATACAAGCGTGATGTGCAAAGTGCATATTCTCCTTTTTCCTGCTCTGCACTCCTAGGTGAGGTGAGTACGTGGATTTATCAGGCCATTCCCATGTCCCTGGCTCACCTGCTTTCCACCCCACAGACACTAGGGACTGTACCTGGAGCCTGAGCCATGCTCCACACCATCTCAAGGGAACTGAGCACAACTCCTGCCTGCTCCTTACAGAGGTCATGCCATGCACCGCCAGACAGCATTAGCCTCTCTGCCATCGGAAGACAGCATCCTCCTGGTGCCCACTGGCCAAATGTCCTACCATCATGCCACTGGCATATATTCAGCCCCCACTAGAGGTCTGTTTGTCAGCTGCTCTGTGGTCAGGCTATCACTCGCATGCATAGGCTAAAGCCTATGGAGGCAAAGAGGACTCTTACAAAGTAACGCTGAGCTCAGCTGTCTTTTGAGAGTATTTAATTTATGTGGTTGGGGTAAGGTCAGACAAGTTCCATATAACGTGGCTGTCCCACAAGTTTGCTGCAAGCTTCCCTTCATGACCCACTGAGGCTTGGAGGAGGATCCTCTTTGCAGGGGTTGTGTTTGGGTGCTGCAGAAGAAGCCTGCAGGCTGTTCTGTGAAAACCAGCTGCTGTTTCAGACCCTTGCTTAGGTCACTGCCCCTGAGTAAACCACTGTATTCATTACATGGCAAACATCCTTATCCTCAGAACTCACAGCTAGTATCACACCAGGTAGCTATCAATCTGGGGCAGCCTGGGACAGCCAGCTCCCAGCTGATAGCAACTTCTCAGCTACTTTGACTTCTATCACTAGCTGTGTGGGAAGCTCTTTGCGTGCTGCAGGATGCTTCTAAATAATGCAATCCCGTGTCTGCACTAGCTTTCTGGCACCCAAATATCTGTCCACAGAATGGCAATGCATGGAAACTACTATGTAGAGTGGCTGTCTCCACTGTGCCATGAGTGACCTCCTTCTAGGAGTGCTGCTGCCGTATGGGATGACAGAAATCAGGGATGACATGCCTTGTGCCTCTTCCTAGACCATACCTGTGTCCTTCTGCAACAGCCAGGCAGCTGTCAGCAACTGCACATCTCAAAGCACAGGTTCAGCCATGTGTCCCTGGCAGGAGAGGGTGGATGAGAGCAACATACAGCCTTAAGGGTATCTCACCTAAAGAGGAAGACAAAGAGCATTTCTGTCTACAGGCCTGAGGAAGACAGAGCTGTTTCTTGCCTCAGGAAACAACACAGAAGTTCTCAGGTTGTCTAAAGTCAGTCAGGTCCCCAAGGAACCTATGCTCCTACCAAAGACTTCTCCCCTGACCCTGACACTTGCAGTATCTGTGTGGCAAGGCGCAGAGGAGAAGGTCTCCTTCCATAGACTTCCCTGCAGCTCCTCTGCATGAACTTGAGAAACACTGGCTGACATGCACAAGGACCATGCACAAGTCCATTCTGCAGTGGAAACTCATCCTTGGAGCAAGTTGATGCATCAGCCTTTCTTTGCTCCTGGACTTCTGTGAAGAGAGGGTTTTTTGTAGTTGGTTGCTTGTTTTTTCTCCCAAGCAGAGAAAGAGCCTGGGCCAGGATCCTGCTGTGACCATCCAGGTCAGGTCCTGTGCTTGTTGCCTCTGGGATGCACTATCAGCCCAAGGCCTTGGGCTGAAGAGTGGTCTGAGCCTTTACTTCTCACCTAAAGATGTTTCCTTGCACCCACACAGAAGCTCAGAGCTCAGGTTAGTGTTTGGTATGTTGAGGACCTTCACTCAGATGTTCATAGCAGACATGGATTTCTGAGCTAGTACCTCTCCTCAGCTGTCTGCACAAGTCTCCTTGGCTTCTCATCTTCAGCAAATGTGGCAAGAAGGGAGTGTGACCTTGGTGGCCACCCTTACAGTAACTCCACTGTCATCAGCTATTCCCTGACTGATAAGGGTATTTTATGGACATGACTCTCCAGCATCTTTGCTAGAAGGACAGAGCAGAGGGTCTCAATCTCCCCAGACAGATTTTCCAGAAGTCATCTGAGAGACCTCTGGGCATTATTCTGCACTCTAAAAATTTGTGGAATTTGCTGTTCAAAAAGCTCAGTCTGTGCATTTTGCTAGTATGAAATCTAAAGAATTCCCTCATATAGAAAATGTCATCTATGGAAAAAATTAAGGCACTAGCTCTAACGACCAGTTTGGTTATTCCATGGCACAACTGATGACAAATAGGAATGAGCTATATTAGCAACAAGATGATTTGTATGTATTTGTATGTATTTGTGTGTATGTGAAAATAGCTAAACTGTAAGACAGATAAATAGTTTCTTGAGATTAAGATCCTGGACTCACATTTCCAGATGAAAACCTGTGGGATAGTGGCTGTTCATCAGCCCCTTAACTGTCTGTATCAGAAGCATATGGTGCTTTTCTCATCCTGTAGCGAAGAGGCACCAAGGTGCTGGGTGGCTTTGGCACCTGGAGTGGTGTCTGACTGAGCACAGGCTGACTCAATGCTCCTGTCAGCTCAGACTTCTTGTCTGCATGAGATTAACTTCACAACACGTTATGTCCTTCAAAAGCGCTGACAAGGTCATGGCTCCTACTGAAATGGCCACTACTTTCGCCTTCACCCAGGCAAAAGGCATCCAGCAAGTAACTGCACAGGGCTGTGGCTAGATGGTTAATGAAGACACATTTCATAGAATCATAGAATAGTTTGGGTTTGAAGGGACCTCAAAGACCATCTTGTTCCAACCCCCCCGACATGGGCAGGGACACCCTCCACTAGACCAGGCTGCCCAAAGCCCCATCCAACCTGGCCTTGAACACTTCCAGGGAGGGGGCATCCACAACTTCTCTGGGCAACCTGCTCCAGTGTCTCACCGCCCTCATAGAGAATAATTTCCTCCTAATATCTAATTTAAATCTACCCTCCTTCAGTTTAAAGCCATTACCCCTTGTCCTGTCACTACATGACCTTGTAAACAGTCCCTCTCCAGATTTCCTATAGGTCCCTTTAGGTACTAGAAGGCTGCTGTAAGGTCTCCCCAGAGCCTTCTCTTCTCCAGGCTGAACAACTCCAACTCTCTCAGCCTGTCTTCATAGGAGAGGTGCTCCAGCCCTCTCATCATCCTCGTGGCCCTCCTCTGGACTTGCTTCAATAGCTCCATGTCTTTCTTGTACAGGGGACACCAGAGCTGGACGCAGTACTCCAGGTGGGGTCTCATGAGAGCAGAGTAGAGGGGCAGAATCACGTCCCTCAACCTGCTGGTCACGCTGGTTTTGATGCAGCCCAGGATATGGTCGGCTTTCTGGGCTACAAGTGCACATTGCCGAGTCATCTTGAGGTTCTCATCCACCAACACCCTGAAGTCCTTCTCCTCAGGGTTGCTTTCAATCTATTCTCCACCCAGCCTGTAGCTGTGCTTGGGATTGCCTTGACCCATGTGCAGGATCTTGCACTTGGCCTTGTTGAACTTCAT
>VXBL01007661.1:42817-56791 GCA_013400195.1 Aramus guarauna | reverse complement strand
AACCCGCCCCTCCCCGACTAGCCCCCTTTTATGATGAGCATGGTGTCACATGGTATGGAATAGCCCCCAGCCAGCCTGGCTCACCTGGTCTGGCTCCTTGTGAAATTAACTCTATCCTAGCCAGAGCCAGGACAGCCAGTCCCAATACCGACCCCTGAGGAACACCACTCATGACTTGTCTCCACTTGGACATCAAGCCATTGACCACAAATCTTTGAGTGTAACCATCCAGCCAATTCCTTATCCATCGAGTGGTCCATCCATCAAATCCTTGTCTCTCCAATTTAGAGACAAGGATGTTGTGTGGGACAGTGTCAAATGCTTTGCACGGGTCCAGGTAGATGACATCAGTTGCTCTTCCCTCATGCACCAATGCTGTAACCCCGTTGTAGAAGGCCACAAAATTTATTAGGCACAATTTGCCCTTAGTGAAGCCATGTTGGCTGTCACCAATCACCTCCTTATTTTCCATTTGCCTGAGCATAGTGTCCAGGAGGATCTCCTCCATGATCTTTCCAGGCACAGAGGTGAGACTGACCCGCCTGTAGTGCCCCAGCTCTTCCTTTTTTTCCTTCTTAAAAAATGAGGGTTATGTTTCCCCTTTTCCAGTCAGTGGGAACTTCACTGGACTGCCACAACTTCTCAAAAGTGATGGAGAATGGCTTAGCAACTTCATCCACCAGTTCCATCAGGACACGCAGGTGCATCTCATCAGTTCCCATGGACTTGTGCACCTTCAGGTTCCTTAGATGGTCTTGAACCTGATCTTCATTCTCCCAGTCCCTGCCTTTGCCTGCTGTGACTTGGGTGGTGTGGCTAAATCACTTGCTGGTGGAGACTGAGGCAAAAAAGTCTTTGAGTACCTTAGCCTTCTCCATATCCCTGGTAACCAGGTCTCACATGTCATTCTGGAGGGGCTCCACATTCTCCCTAGTCTTCCACTTATCACTGTCATGCCTATAGAAGCTTTTCTTGTTGCCCTTAATGCCCCTGGCCAGATGTAATTCTGTCAGGGCTTTAGCTTTCCTAACTTGATCCCTGGCTGCTTGGACAATTTCTCTGTATTCCTCCCAGGCTACCTGCCCTTGCTTCCACCCTCTGAAGGCTTCATTTTTTGTGTTGGAGTTTGTCGAGGAGCTCCTTGTTCATCCATGTAGGCCTCCTGGCATTTTTGCCTGACATCATCTTTGCTGGGATGCATTGCTCCTGATCTTGAAGGAGGTGATCCTTGAATACTAACCAGCTTTCTTGGGCCCCTCTTCCTTCCAGGGTTTTGTCCCATGGTACTCTACCAAGCAGATCCCTGAAGACACCGAAGTCTGCAATGATGATGCCAGTGAGTGCTCTGAGGGCAGAAGAAAAGGCAGCAATGACATAAGGTGGCATGAGACCAGGGCATGACCTCAGATGAAGGGTTGCAGGGCTCTGCAGTAGCAGGCCAGAGACTCCCAGAAAACAGGGCAAGGTCTCAAAACATCCACTGTGATCTGAAAGCTTGGCCTGATGTGAAGCACAGCTCAAGCCATAATGGTCACACATCTTCCAGCATCCACATCAAACAAGTGCTGCTGCAAGAGGACTGAGCTTTTGCATCTTTCTAACAGAAATACCACATTATGAAGTGAGTAGTCTCTGTTTTATTTTCTTCCAAAAGAAATGTCCCCAGCACAAGATATCAGTTGCTCTCCTAAGAAAACTGACAAGATAACCAAATTAGCTCTTTGAGATAGCCTGGATGCTGAATTTTAGAGTCATTCTGATCCTTGTTCTTATCACAGAACCACAAACTGGTAGGGGTTGGAAGGGACCTCTGGAGATCATCTAGTCCAACCCTGCTGCTAAAGCAGGATCACCCAGAGCAGGCTGCATAGAATCATGTCCAGGCAGGTTTTGAATCTCTCCAGAGAAGGAGACTCCACAACTTCTCTCGGCAGCCTGTCCCAGTGCTTGGTCACCCTCAGAGTGATTTTTTCCTTATATTCAGGTGGAACTCCCTGTGTTCCAGTTTGTGCCTGTTGCCCCTTGTCCTGTCACTGGGCACCGCTGAAGAGTCTGGCCCCTTCCTCTTGATACCCACCCTTTAGATATTTATAAGTGTTGATGAGATCCCCTCTCAGTCTTCTCTTCTCGAGGCTAAAACTGACCTTCATTGTTTGATTAGATGATGCCATATTAATCACAGTATTCTCCAATACCAATAGGTCATGTTTGATGCTGCCTACTCCAAACTCCAAGTCATCCCTAAATTTTTGTGATTGCCAACTCATCCATGTCTATGGATATTTAATAAAGATATGAGCTCCTAGTTTTCACTGCTGTTCTTGCATAGTGACTGCTTCTAGTTGTTCATCACAGGATCTTTATGTATGTGGGCTTAGAGAGACTGAAAGGAGACACTGTTCTGCTTGATTACCCATGACTTTTCTGTGCTGTGCAAACGGGCAGGTTTACCTAAAGAGCTATCTCATGTTCAGAGTGATTTGGGNNGGGGGAGAGAGAGCTCAGGGCAGTGAAACCATCAGGGTGTTGGTTATTCCCACTACGCCAGACACCCAAAACATCACTAGCAGTCCCAAAAAGTTTACAGATGCTTCTCCTCTAAAGTACTACAGGTTTGAAGCAAGACAACATGGTGATCCTGCAAGGGAAACAGCAGCAAACACTAAGCAGAATTTCTTGGTCCTGAAGTTTGGCAATGGGGAGACTATGTGACATCCATTCCCAGGTTTCAATACAATTTCTCCAGTAAAGCCCACAGGGTCTAACACAGGTTTGTCCTTTCCTGCATGCGTGGAGCACATTTACCCTCTGCATAGCACCACTAAAAGAAAACCACACAAAAGTCTTTTATTAAACAAATGGTGGACAGGACCACTCCAGAAGGCAAAGGAACACTCCCATGCCAGGCTGCTGTGCTCTGGAGAACTTTTCAGTGAGGGTTAGCACAATCTGTTTCCTGGCTCAACAGTCCTTCCCACACTCAGCACCCGCTGAATCCCTCCAGGCTCCCAGGACTCTGGCTTCAATTGCACCTTCGCGAGGGGAAAGGGGCAGCTCTTTGGAGGGGGAATCTGCCTGCAGCTGCATGGACAAGAACAAGGCAACATTTTGTGAATACAAAATGCATTATCTGGGTTTCAGTTGCCCAAACATAGGTTCTGTGTGTGCTACTCTGGGATATTTTGTCTGATCTCCAGCCACTACTTTGCAATGAGGCAGTCTCCCACAGGACCTATGTTATCTTTGCTAGCCATGTGTGGATGTCTTGGGTATCTTAGATATCTAAGATGGCCCTAGATATTAAGATTTAGGCAACTAAGTGCCTTCCCTACCACCTCTGAATTACTTTGGTTGTTACCATGTCCGGTTCTTATCAAAAAGACGTTTATATACTCCAATCTTCTTGTTCTTGCAGCCCAGTAAAAAGCATTCAAATGAAACGTGAGTCCTTTGAAAACATCCAGGTTGCTCACTGAAACCAGATTGCCATGGGGTGGTAATGCAAAGGTTTGTTTTAAATCACCGACAGCCCTCATATTAGAGTTCTGACAGAACTACTGAGTCATAAAATAGCTGTTATTCTGTGCGAGGAAGGGCCATAAATCATGCTATGAACCTTTTCCAGATCTGGAAATGCCAACATTAAGTTTTATATGTTACTATTTTATAATTTATATTACAGTGAATGCTTCCAGTGTCCTGTTGCTCTTAATGCTCTACAAGCCCAAAGGTTCATTATTGTAAATGAGGCAAATTTTGTAGAAGAGGCGATGTCTTTAATTAGGCCAGTGGAAATGTTGGGAAGAAATGGAGAAGCTTTCCTGAACAAAAAGCCTTCTTCACACTTCTGTACTAGGTTTGAAATGGCTTTTAGTGCCCCAAAGCTCTGTGCATTTTCCCAGTCACAGCAGACACCATTGCTCCTTTAGCAGTTGAGTGTGGTCCCAAGTCCACTCACAAGCTCCAGCTTGCCCCAAGCCCAACCTGTTTGGACTAAAGCCTGTGTCATGCATAAATTTGGGGCAAGATGTGGAGTAAGGGAAGGAGAAAGCCCAGACTCATTCCATCTCTCAGCATGGACCTAAGAGCACTTGTGCCTCACGTCAGGAGCACCAAGGGCTGATGGAGTCATTCAGTGCCTGGATTTGGTGAGCACACCCAGGACCAGGGATGGGCATGCTCTGTCTGTGAGCCACGATTCAAACCAGGCTCCAGCCTTTGCTTTGGCCAATGCTCTGCCTGCCAGCGTAGACATATTCGGAGGAACTTAACAATACAATGCAGTACTGGCCTCACCTCCCCATGAGATGTTTTTTCCTTCCACAGTCATCTGGATGACACTTCAGCAATGTTGTACTGTACATCTGGAAGCATCATGATCATAGTTATCTCACATCTATTCACAACTGTTATCGCTGCCCTGGCAGGCTTGGCTGAAGCTAGTATTAGCTGTTTTCCTACTTGGTAGTAAATTTTAAGTGATTGGCATTATGTCTGGTAGCATTATGTATCTGTTGAGTTATGTATCCTTGCCTCTTTCCTTTGGACCTTAAACATGCTTTATTATATTAAATAGCAATTAACATTCCTCAGGGGTGAAGGTAGCTACATGGCCTGTTTACTGAGGCGGCCAGCTGTCGCCACTTGGCAAGCAACTTTTATCATAAGCTGGTTGAATTTAACATATATCAGCATTTATCAGCCCAGACTTTGTCAGTTTTATAAATGAAAACTGAGGGACAATAAATCATTTGGTGCCCAGGTGATACTGCATACATCAGAGAGCATATTTACCAGGCCAGGTGGATTCAACCAACGAAAGGCATCTAAAGTTTTGTTATTTGCTCTGTATTGAATATAGCCTCAGATGCCTTTTTTGGTGCACAATCTACACCTGAAAGCTTTGGTGAGATGTGTACTGGATGGTTCCGTTTGTTTTCTTCTAGGCTGGCTACTGCAGCCTTCACTCCTGCCCAGCAATACGTATACATTTCCACTTACTTCTGGTGGAGTGAGTTTGACTCAGCATCCATAGCATAATCATAAAATCATGGAATCATAGAATCATTTTGGTTGGAAAAGACCTTTAAGATCATCAAGTCCAACCATTAACCTAGCACTGCCAAGTCCAACCACTAAACCATGTCCCTAAGCACCACATCTATTTATCTTTTAAATACCTCCAGGGATGGTGACTGGGAGGCCTGTTTGAGTGATTGACAACCCTTTCAGTGAAGAAATTTTTCCTAATATCCAATCTAAATCTCCCCTGATGCAACTCAAGGCTATTTCCTCTCATCCTATCATTTGTTACTTGGGAGAAGAGACCAACACCCACCTGGCTACAACCTCCTTTCAGGTAGTTGTAGAGAGCAATAAGGTCTCCCCTCAGCCTCCTTTTCTCCAGGCTAAATAACCCCAGTTCCTTCAGCTGCTCTTCATCAGACCTGTTCTCTAGACTTTGTTGCCCTTCTCTGGACATGCTCCAGCACCTCAATGTCCTTCTTGTAGTGAGCGGCCCAAAACTGAACACAGTACTCGAGGTGCAGCCTCACCAGTGCCGAGTACAGGGGCACGATCACTTCCCTGGTCCTGCTGGCCATACTATTTCTGATACAAGCCAGGATGCTGTTGGTCTTCTTGGCCACCCGGGCACACTGCTGGCTCATATTCAGCTGGCTGTTGACCAACATCCCCAGGTCCTTTTCCGCCATCCAGCTTTTGAGCCACTCTTCCCCAAGCCTGTACCGTTGCATGGGGTTGTTGTGACCCAAGTGCAGGACCCGGCACTGACCCTTGTTGAACCTCATACAGTTGGCCTCAGCCCACCAATCCAGCCTGTCCAGATCCCTCTGTAGAGCCTTCCTACCCTCAAACAGATCAACACTCCCACCCAGCTTGGTGTCATCTGCAAGCTGACTGAGGGTACACTCAATCCCCTCGTCCAGATCGTTGGTAAAGACATTAAAGAGAACTGGCCCAAATACTGAGCAATGGGGATTATAGTTAATAAGTCTCCTTACTTGTTGGGGATGGAGCACAGAGCTGGGAGGATAAACATAATGAGGTGGACAAGCCTCCATTCTTAGATGCCTTAAACATAAGAACTGCTCTATTAATTTGCAGTCATGCTTTACTGCAGTCTCAACAGAGGTCCTCTGAATCTTTCATGGTTAACTAGGACTCATAGATGACATCTATACCAGTAAATCAAATGGGTCAGAGAACAGATAGGGGGGCTAAGTAGGAGGGTGCTGCTCACATCCATACAACTAAACCCTTTTCCATCCCAGAGTGGGTGGTTCATCCTACTGGAAACAGTTCTGTGCTACTTCTGAACCATGTCCAGGTTAGCTGGCATGGGATGAAACTCTGCCAGGGAGTGTGCTGCAGCCTTAAACAGTGCAGGTGACTGCAGGACAGGGGCCAAACCCTGCATTTGGGGATAACTTAGGTCATGCATCACTGTCCTTGCCTTGGGTGAGATGGAAGAGGAGGCATGTTTAGCAGACAGTGATTTAACACAGCCTGGAAGACGAAGCCAATACAGTGTATAGCAGTATGGGAAGTCCTCTAGAGCATCGTTTTCACTTCATCATTGCATCCACAGTCCATAATGCTAATGGAAATCTGACCTCAGACAATGTTTACACTTGTAGGTCAAGGAGGGAGTTGGAGCATTTGAGGTTCAAGAGCAAACTCTCATCTACCACGTCAGTGTGTCCTCCAGCCGAGGGGAGGACAGACAGCGAGGGCTGTAAGGCAGTAGCTGTCAGTGAGGATCATTAAAACCATGTCTGTACTGTGTAATAAAAGGGAGGCAAGGAGTACTATCTGTTAAAAGCCGAGTGGCAAGAAATGGCTCATTGCCCACCCTGCAGTGCACTAACCTTTCCCTTTGCAGGGAGCTAGGTGGAGAGGTCTATCCATAACAGCAACAGGGAAGGAGGTAGCACCTAAGCAGTGTGGCCAAGCAGGGGTCCAGTGCTCAAGCTCTCCTTAGTCTGTATTTAGCAATTTATATCATGTTGCTGTGTTTCTGTGATTTACCAGAAGCCACTGATCAGCATCTCAGAGCTCTCTGCTATGACAGTGGGAACCTTTTTACTTGACTGCAGTTATGGAAACCCTTGCAGTAACATGCTCAGAGCCACCTGCCTCACAGCATGAGCACGGGCTGGTTCAGTCAAGAGCTGGGAGACCTTCCATTCTCTTTCCATAGTTCCTCCCAGAAGGAGAGTAATATTTTTCAGATGATTCAGTTAATTGTGCCAGTCTCAGAG
Organism: Aramus guarauna; assembly: GCA_013400195.1. Taxonomy (NCBI): domain Eukaryota; kingdom Metazoa; phylum Chordata; class Aves; order Gruiformes; family Aramidae; genus Aramus; species Aramus guarauna. The sequence goes on along the minus strand of VXBL01007661.1, from coordinate 49,508 downwards.
TGTCCCAATGCAAAGAACAGTGAGCTATGACCTCTCAGGGACACCAGCTGGCATGTGCATAAAGAGAGGACATAGTAATGTTGTGGGCTGTGCAGTGAATACTCTTGCATCAGGTGGGACTAACCTGAGCACAGAAACCTAGGTTAACTGCAACATAAACATAGCCATGGCCAGAGTAAAGTATTAAACTTCTTTTTTTGAATATACAAATCTCTTACAACTTCCTCATTTTTTCCCTTCCTTCAACATTGTTTTGTAGCAGATCTTTTATGTCAAGCTTTTCCAAGGCTTGTTTGTGTAAGATGAAATAGATATTCACTGCTTATTTAATTATAAATCTTTAGATTGCCCCACTTTTATGCCTTTTGACAACTGTCTTCTCCTCATTGTTTTGCTCAAAGCAGAAGTTAAAAATGCCAAGGTTGTCTGCTTCCAAATCTTCCCTCTGTGAATGGACCCAGGACATTTTTAATGACAAGCAGTAGCTTATTGTTCATTCTCATTACAGCAACGTGTAAATCCATTGGATGATGACAACGCAAGGAGACCACTACTCCCAGAAACTTCCCAACTGGCTAAGCATGCTCCCCAATGTCAGTGCCATTCCCACCAGTCTCTGGGACTGTAGCACAAAAATAGTGGAGTTGAAGAATGAACTAAGACCAGGAGTTATGTATGCAGTGATGTGATGGGTTGACCCTGGCTGGAGGCCAGGTGCCCCCCAGAGCTGCTCTATCACTCCCCCTCCTTAACTAGACAGGGAAGAAAAAGTATAACAAAAACCTTTGTGGGTCAAGATAAGGACAGGTAGAGATCACGCACTTATTATCGTCACGAGCAAAACAGACTGAACTTAGAGAGAAAACTCATCTAATTTATTACCAAGCAAAACAGAGTAGATGAATGAGAAATAAAATAAAATCTTAAAACACCTCCCCCCCAGCCCTCCCATCTTCCTGTGCTCAACTTCACTCCCGGCTTCAACCTCCTCCCCCTCAGCAGCACAGGGGGACGGGGAATGGGGGTTACGGTCAGTTGATCACACGTTGTTTCTGCCGCTTCTNCTCCTCCCCTTCCTTCTGCACTGACCTTGAAGTCTGGAGAGTTTCTTACATCTTCTCACTCCTCTCTCCAGCTGCAAAAGCTCTCCCTAACTTGTTTTTTCCCTTCTTAAATATGTTATCACAGAGGTGCTAATTGGCTTGGCCTTGGCCAGCGGTGGGTCCATCTTGGAGCTGGCTGGCATTGGCTCTGTCAGACACAGGGGAAGCTTCTAGCAGCTTCTCACAGAAGCCACCCCTGTAGCCCCCCGTGCCCCACTACCAAAACTTTGCCACGCAAACCCAATACAAGCGACAAATAGGAGATAAAGATGAAACTTATGCACGTGCCGCAGAACTCAAATAGCTTGAAGCAACATATTCATGTATGTTGTGGGATGACCTAATTGTACACAGAGTTTACAGTTTTTTAAAGATGAGAGTAAATGAAAGAGCTGTACAGTATATCTATGCCAACTTGGCTACAGCACAAGAATGGTTCTGTGAAAGATCAGCGAAAGGATAGAAGCTTTTGCTTCTTGGCACAGTCTGAAACCAGCTTGCAACAGCTGCGTCAGTGAAGAGAGCAGATGACATAGCTACGTTTTAACTAAGGACATTTCCAAGTGAGGAGAAGGCTGCTGGAGTGGAGTGTAAGGAAGGAGGAGGGGTTTGAGTGGTCCTGCCGGCTGAACACAAAAATATATAACAGATATGTTTGCCCCAAAGAAACAGAATGGGAGAGACTGGAACCCCCTATCTGTACTGGCAGGAGGGGCTCATGGCTAAGACTGCCACTTCTCCTGCCATATTCCTGTCCTGTGGAAAAAAAACAGGGAATTAATTTATTCTCTTTTCTCTCTTCCCTGCTTTTCATCTGAAAGCAGTGTTACAGCCAGGCTTTCTCCCTCCCAGCCCACCTGCTGCCAGAGGAAGCGGGGACAGCACAACCATGCTCAGGACTGCAGAGGGATGTGCTTCTGTTCATCTCCTGCAGTCCCCACCGGAGGCACAGTCAGTGACCATGCTAGGACATGGTCCTGACAGAGCAGCTAACTTGTAAGAGCCTCCTAAGCTACAAAGCGGAAACCTTTAAAGGGCTGCTTCCCTACTTCACTACTGAACTGTAACAATGACAACTGTACAGGGTCTGGTACCCTGTCCCACTGTTCAGGCATCAGAGATGTGTCCTCCATCACTCTCCCACTGCCAGAGAACGTCCCCCATACCAATGCCAAGCTGTCCTGGTTTATTTTTGCTTGGTCTTTGAAATGTCTTAATAGCTCTGTAAATTCCCAGCTGTCTTCACAACAGTGAAGCATTCTTGGGTTTGTATCCTCCTTGGTAACACAACAAGAAATTACAACAGCTGTGTCGCTATTGTAATTTCCTAATTCAAAAGGGATAAATACATAGTATGACCCACCTCTGTAGCCAACCCATGCTTCATTACTTTGATGTCATTTTCTGTGAGTCACCAGATGGGAAATAATAGAGACTAGATGGGCTCAGAGAGATAGTCATTCGAATTATGAAAACTGTCATTCCCTGAGCTTAGGTGGCCATCTCTGGTAGCAGAGGTCCTACTGATGGATTGCGTGCCTGATTTTTTGGTTCTTGACACAGGTAGAGCTAGTCACCTCAAGATGACACTGTGATCACTGTGCATCTGTTGCTTTGAGACAAGTGCTAGGGCATCTGATACTGGAGGAACCTGCAAATCTGTCCCATCACTGATGTGTACATAAACTTCCCACCACCGTAAACAGGGATCATACTTTGTGCTATGATCCATTGAATCTGCACTGAGTTGACCGGCTGCAGGTCCTCTCAGGAAAACATATCTAAAGAGACGTGGGACTGACGGCTCTACTTTTCATGTGATACTGCATCCAAATTCTGCTATCACTGCCAGGGTCACTGATGTTGCTGTAAGTGACATGCAACAGGCTAAAGTGGTGGTCCCCAAGGTGGGGTGTGTGAAAACAATCCATTGGCCTGTGGGAAGAAAGTTGTTTTTACCATTAATAAATAAAATTAAAATAAATTAAAATTAAATTAAATTTTAAGAATAATATTTATTTCATTGTCATCTCATCCTTTTTACTTTCTTTTCTTATGTTTTATAATATCCATAATGTATTAGTACAGTAACACATGTACATAATTTATAAATAATTATACACAGATTAGGAGTACACACTCAAAAATATTTACTGATAAAGGTGTGAGATGAAAAAGGTTTGGAGACCCCTGGGTTAAAAGATGGTGCTGCACAGGGGACATGTTAACCCTGGGGTCTTGACAAGGGCTACAGAGTCACAGCAAATCCATGCTGTGAACCACAACTCTTTACCTCAGTCATCCCACTGAAATTTCAGGGCTCCCTAAGTTTCCAAGGAAGAAAATTTGAACTAGCAGCCTGGGAGAAGGGAGCGGTCTTCTCGGGCACCTCCAGAGAAGTCCTAGCTCCAAGACTCGCAGCTCTAGCCAGCCCTTCCCACACTGTACTGGAGATGGCTTTGGCTGTGGCAGGAGTAAGTCCAAGAAGCACTCGACCGATAGGACAGTTCACGAGGGCTGCTTGGCAGAGGAAGGGCGAAAAGCTCTGGAGCGGTGCAGGGAACAGTGCCCAGCACGTCTAGGTGTGTGGGGGGTGTGGGGGAAGGACCTGTGAATGTGGAACCTCAGAAACCCTCGTCATGGCATGGCACAGACTCTGCAAGGCAAGGACAGGTGGATCATCCCTTCCTCTGCATGCTGAGTGTGCCCAAAAGGGGTTACATGCCGTCAGCCCGTTGGCAAAGGTCAGTCCATGCAGGAACACAGTCCAAGGGATGTGGCAACTTACATAAAACAAGCCATGGGAAATTGGGATGTGCTGTTTTCTGAAATAAGCAAACATTTGGAATGAGGGGAACCTTCCCACTGCTCCCAGTATGTTAGCAGGACCTCAGAGGGTAAACTTGCACTGGGATCATCCAGAGCTTTTGTGAATCCATCATGGTGAGCCTTCAGTGCAGTCACTTCTTAGCTCATTTTTGGGATTTTCAAAAGTCTGCAGCAGTAGGATGGCAAGATAACCACGGGTCCTAGGTGTGCCCCAAACACGGTTCTAGTTGTCAAATTCCAGACATATTCAGACAATAATTTGATCTCCCCTTTCCCCCAATCTAGATTTAAACATTTTACAGACCATGTATTGACATTTAATTTCCAAGTATATTTGTCTGGACATTGGCACAATTTCTTTAAGTGAGTTAAAATATGCTAAACAACTTTGAAACAACAACAAATGATGAATCTGCAGCATAATTGTTTGGGTTTGATTTAGGCTCTACTCTTAGAAAAGTGTTGTCCCACCATTTCCAGCCTGATGTTCAATCAGCTGCCGTAGAAAGCAGTACATTTCTTGGTCATTCTGCTGAAAGCCAAATGTGGCCAGCGCTGAACGGGTCTGAAAATCTTATGCATCATCCTGAAGTTGTTTTATCTTTGAAGACCTAATGTCAGATTAATACTGATAGCCTGTTTCTTTTGAATCACCTTCCCTTTATGGGCATACCGATGTGTGGCTTTCTTATCCAGAGTCATTATGTCTGCTTGGCTATGCCCATGTTCACACCTTTCTTACTCCGGGATTAATCACCCCAGCTCCCATTGTCTGTTAACATCCTTGCATCCTTTGCCAGGAGTTTACAACTCTATAACAGAGCTCTAGATAGCTTTTTAAGGTGTTTTCAACAGAGCTTATATTTGATCAGGTACCCAGCCCTGCAATGTTACTGATGTTAAGGACAAGTGGGATGGCAGTTGAGCAGAAGTTAGCAACCCTCAGCTGCAACATCATGCCTTGCTTTAAGTGTTATTTAGGTCATGCTTAACCCAGATTTCAGTGGGATTTACGTCATAATGTTTAACATGCTTAAATGCTCCAGAGACTTTTCTGGTGTATGCTGAAGAAAGAAGGAGCAGCTGATCCTACCAGGCGGCCAGCTGGCCCAGGCAGCTCCTGCCCTTCCCAGGGCCTCTTCTATGTTCATGCAGGGTGAAACCGCAAAATTAAGGAGAAAACAGAACAGAGCAACCCTCTTTGGCTACTGCCACAGAGACCTTCATGACTTCTAGAGAGATGCTCCTGTCTCCTTCAGTCCTACTGAGCCACCTGACTGACAGCTAACCCTCAACCCTCCCCATGACATTTCTGCCCTGCCACAGGAAGTTTGCCTTCTGTATTAGTCTGGGCTCACAGGTATAACACATCCTTCTGGTAAAAAAGCGCCTGGACTTCAGGGAATGTGGCAGTTCTGAATCATCTTGTGTAAAAAGGTTTACTGGCATCAGCTTCTTCATACCTAAAACTCAAGGACAAATCTCATTACCCTGCCCCTAGCAGCATGCTGGAGACCCTCTTCTGTTCTTCAGAGAGAAGAGCACCACGTTTCAAATCACCATGCTTGGATCTTGGAGGATCCTCTGGAAGGAGAATGATCCAATATTTCCAAACTTGTAACCTGCCAGCTGCAGCTCACGGGGCTGCTCAGCTGGCAGAGAGCCGATCCCCGGACAGCCTCAGGACCACACCGTGTGGGTGCAAGATGTCAGCAGGATGTGTCCTTGGCTGTTTTGGCTGTCGAAAAAGACAGACGCTCTTTGGTTCGTTTTGCACAAGCACACCGCACGCTGCGTTGAACTCCGCCAACGCTCCAGTGGGATCGGATGCTTTTCCTTTGAACGAGTGCGTGGCTTTCCTTCCACGACGAATCCCGTATGACCTAACGGTGCTTTAAATATGCCCCACAGCAGTTTTCACGCTGCGTTCATGTGCACACACACACACACACACGNGGGGGGTGCACAGGGGGCCAGGGCATCGCCGTCGGGAGGGGGGTCTCGCACGGCCATCGCGGGGGGGCGATGCCTGCTGGGGAGGAAGTGCCGGTGCCGGTGGGGAAGGGCCCGATCCCGGGAGCTCCGCCGACTCCGCTCCGGGTCGCCTTCATCGCCCCCCACCGCCTCCATCTCTGTGCTGCCCGGGTATGGGCTGCATACACCCACACGCACACACACTTTCTTTCCGAAGCTGTGTGCCACGGCTCTGTCCTGCCGGGAGGGGTGAGTGAGAGCACCCCCGGCCCTGCCTAAGGACCCCCGAAAGAGGGGAACGCGTCGGAAACCTCGCCCGAGGAGGCAGCCCCTGAGACCGCCAGGACAGGAGGTGCCCGGGGCCGGCGCTCCCGGGGGCAGAGCCGGGCCATCCCTCGGGGCACGGGGGGACACAGGGGCCGGGGAGGGCCCCGATGGGGAAGGCTGCGGGGGTCAGAGTGGGACCCGCTCTGCAGCCCCGGCACTGCCCTGCGCGGCCCCGCAGCCCTCACCTCTCCGCCTAAGGCAGGAGGCTGAATGGTTTTCTCTGCCGTCCCGTCCCCCCCCCCTTGCTCCTATAGAGTCCAGCAATTTAGCAAGTTCACCAAGCTGTGTCATGCTTCATGACTAATTCACATATTTAAATGGGAACGGTCAAAGCTGGACTATTTGATGCCAGCCAAGCGCATTTATCAGGTCAAAAAAGCTCACAATGGCTGGAGGCTCGGTGTGTGAGTGCGGGTGTCTGATATAAGCGCTCGCTCAGTGCTGGGCGAAGAGGCTTC
>VXBL01007661.1:29469-36969 GCA_013400195.1 Aramus guarauna | reverse complement strand
GTAACGCAACGGGTGAGGAAAGCTCAGAGCTGGCAGTTTGAACACTGAGGCTGCTGTGTCTTTAGTAGCATTTGGATGGGTAAGAGTTTGCTCACAAATGGGAACTTCTGCCAGCCGAATGTGCTTTAAGGGCATCTGTTCACCATGAGCAAAAATGTTGTTCTTCTCCCTCCCTCCAGATGCACCAATTGAAGATTTAGAGAAGGAGCTGGCCAAAGGGATCTTCAAATCTCAGTGGAAAAGTGTGACATGTCCACCTGGAAGCATTATATGCACATGAACACCACCCTGCTTTTCAGTCTGCTCTGGGTGAGCAACCCAAAAGCACATTTCAGAATCAGCTGCTGACTTCCACATGCTTGTGATCCTACTGTGTAAACAGAGCTTCTGGCTGGAGTCAGCATCTCGAGAGGGATGGCTTCACTGAGCAGCCTGGAGCATGCAGCAGAGGGGACATCTGACCTTTCAGCTCACTCTCCAGCTGATCTGGGCTTCAGGATCAAAGGTGCCAGAGAAGATATTTTCTAGTTAGTTAATCAGATGCAGGCACCTGGTCCCTGGCAGCACTTAAATTGCCCTCAGTAGCAGGTTTGGATGGTCAGGGTAAATCAATTCCACCTTCTGCTGAAGTCAGGGTTCGATTTGTTCCTGTAGGGTGCTCATACTTCCCATAAGCTTCTTCAAGGGAGAACTTGCAGTGGCTGATGAGCAACAGGGAAGAAAAATTCCCTGGTCACACACTTGTTCCTACAGCTCTGGCCTGGAGCTGGACAGGAAGGGCAGGACTGGGGTGGACATGCTCATTTTACAGCCCTGGAGATTCTTCCTCTGGATCTCTTTTTAGTCTGCCTTGCACTCCTGAACAGGCTTACACCAGCTATGAAATTGGTTCACCCTGTTTGGAATACGCTCAGTCCCCTCCTTTGCATCCAGCTGAAGACCTTTCTCCTCCACGTCCTATCCCAGCTGCTCTTTGGTGCCCACTGCCTCTGATTTCTTTAACAGAGTTGCTTATGTGTGGCTGCATAAATGCAGTTTCTCCAGCTAAAGGGGTTAGTTCAGTGAGCGGGGAATCCCCAGGGGTTGCCCTGCCTCCCTCCTGATGCTGAGACTGCATCCAGCTACACTGGAGCTGGTCTTTCTCGGCTGCCTTAGTTGCAATGGTTTTCAGGGCCTGGTTCAGCTGGCCTGGCCAAGACATGTCCTGCAGCAGGAGGTGACTCCTGCCATCCAGTTGTTGCTTGTTCCTTTGCTCTGACTCTGGGCAGGGGATCTGGACAAGTAGCTGTGGTACATCTTCAGTGCAGGTCCTGCAGCTGGTGGGAGGATTGCCATCCTCTTATCGATGTTGTGAGTTAGGGAGCTGCACGTGAGTGGTTCAGACAGATCATTGTGGGTCACCTCAGGTAACAAAAGATGGGACAGGACTGTGCGGTGTAGTATCTCAATCCAACACAAGCACAAAGAAGAGCCCAACACATGGCAAGCAAGGCCTTGGGCGATGTGTGACAGGTTTGGTGCACTGCCAAGGAGCTCACACACCTCAGCTCATGAAGGGTTCTCCTGTGCTTTGAAAGGGTCTTTTTAAAGAACTTTCCAACATGGACTAAACAATTCGCTTCCCTCCCAGGCAGGTGAAGGCTGCGCCTGTGCTGGTGGATTTTGCTGTGCACTCTGCTGGGCAACTCAGCAGGGGACGTCCACCTGTCCCCACCGCTTCTGAACACCTCCTTGACAAGTAAGCAGTGAAGGAAACACTCTCATGCTTTAGCTGGCTATTTTGGGCTTGGATCTTTGCCATTTTATCTTCCTTTGAGAGATTCAGGTTCTAGTTCAAGCCTGATGCTCTCCAGCTGATCTTAGACTTTGAGCTTCTGCCCTTACCAACCACTCCCAGCCCCAAGTGCCTGCAAAGCCACGGTGAGAGTCAGAGTGTGACTCTAGACATTTAAAGGACACACAAGTCATGAATTTATGGACTGCTCAGTGGCATCTTCCAGCCTAGCTGGAAATTCATCAATTTCAATTAATCAATTCAAAATGCATCAATTTGAATCGGCTAGGAATCATAACAGAGCACTTCCAAAGGGTTAAAAGAAACCCTCCAGCACAAGAAACATCTAGTTCATCTTTGTACACTACGTCATTTTGTTCTACTAGGTGCTAGTCTGACTGGAAGGTACATTGTAAAACCAGTGAGAGGGTTCCCCTCCTCTTATTGACCCTGTGAGCTTCTGTTGAAAGCACGCAGACTGATGCTGAAAGGTTACATGGGTTCCAGTATACAGGACACAGTCAAGGATGACATTTTCATTGAGGTTTCATAGAAAACCTCAGGAGTTGCCTGAGCTGCAAATGGAGACTGGGAAAAATATCAGGAACATCAGACCTTTTCCTGCAGTTGTCCCTAGACCTCTGCATTTGTCCACTGTCAGAGGTCTTTAGTTTGACCCAGTATAGTTGCTTTTCTGCTGCTGCTGTTTGAGACAGTGTGGATTTGAAGAGCCAAGAGACAGCAAGCTGAGTCCTAGCCCAGTCCCTGTGGTCTCTACCAGGCTGGCTCAGCAGCTCTGTGATCCCCTCTAAAGCCCAGATCTGTGGTGACAAATAGTGCAAAAAAGGGCACATTCCTCTGCCAAATCAATGCTCTGAGATCAGCTGACACTTACCATTGGGCACATGGTTCTTAAAAAAAAGGTGGTATTTTGAGTGTTCGGTGTAAGGAGACTTTTTTTAATCTCGAGCTTATGTCACCTCAGCCATCTAGGAAACTCTAGTAAATTTATTTTGTAAAGCAGGGTAATGTTGCCGTGTTGCTGGCTTGATATGTGAAAGCATCTTCTATTTGCAGAGGTAGAAGATAAGGTTTGGAGCCAAGCCCATGGTGGCTCAGCTTGGATGAGCAATTTCCAGGAGTGCATTTGCATTGGTAAATGAGGTGGCTCATCAGAGCCTGGAATAATTCAGCCCTGAGTTACAAGGTTAGGAAAATGACTCTGTAATCTCTAAGCTGTCAGTGTGTCTCCCATGCCATTAGAGAGCTGCCCTGCTACCCAGGGAAGGGTGGATGAGTCAAAACCAGGGACATGGTCACAGCTCTACTTAGCAAAAAATCATGTATGAGGTAGGCAATGCAAACCACTGACCAGGAGTGCGATCTTGATCCTACAGACCCACCTCCTTCTGCTCATGGAAAAGCCCTGCTGTCTTCTCCCATTCCCACACTTCCATGTTTATGTGAGATGGGAGCAGTTCAATGGTTTAAAACCACAAACTTCATCACCCCCAAATATAATCTCTGCAGATTTTAACCATACTGGAAGGCGAGCAATGCTGCCCAGGGCACATGGCAATTCCCCTGGCGTTGACAGCATCTCCCAACTCAGATCTGTGTATGTGTGAATATCCTCGGTGACCTGAAGTTGTGTGTCAGAGTAGCTTGTCGTTTCATTTTAAATGGTGTCCCAATGCATAAGGCCATTTCTTGTACCTCTGGCTCTCCAGAGGACCGAAGGGTGATGAGCTTTGGACCGCTGAGTTGCTTTAGCAATCCAAATAAAAACGAAGGTTGGGACCTCATTCATATGAAGCGGATCCAGCTCTAGTTACCATGACACCATGACAATCAACTTGTTTACTGCTTCAAGGTACAGTCTAAACATTCTTGGCATGTCATTTGCATAGCAATATCCAGAATGCTTTGTGTCACTCTACTGTATTCGGGCTCTGCAAACCCATTGAAAGGTTTCTTTACACGTATGCTTAACTAAAGAAAAAGAAGAGAAAGGAGAAGAGAGCTTCACATTTGGTAGCATGTTTCATACAAAGTGTGCTCTAAACTGTGTGCAAAATTAAGCATAAGAGCTGGATATATGTCCCCCATATGTTCTGGGGAAATGGGTAGAGGGGTAGTTATCAAACAGAGGGGTACAACGTAACAAAATCTAGGGTTCATTCTGGCAGAGTGTATAAGCATGTGCTTAACTTTAAACAGGTGATTGACTGAAATCCAGGAAAGAAAAATAAAAAGACGTGGAGAAGTGAGAAAAGATAGATTAGCAGAAGACAGAACAGTCACAACAGGGATTCAGCTTGGCTGCGTGAGCTGGCAGTGCTGCAGCAGGACCAGGACGGGTGTGTAGGGTGAAGGCTGTGTTGGCTGGGAGGAGCTGGTGGGTTGGAGGGATGTGTGGAGAATTGCATCAGGACTCTGTGCACAGGGAAGCCGGCGTGGTGGTGAGTGATGCACCCAGGTATCAACTGATATAAATTTATGTGGGTCCCCCACACTTGTGTAGCTCACCGCTGCTGGAGTGTTGTCTTCAACAGTTGTGCAGGTAGGGCTGGGAGTGAAACAGAGCTCCAGAAGGTCTCTGGAAGGATGGGGCCTGGGGAGACGACAGAAACTTGGGGAATAGTTGTGAATGATGGGAGAAAATGGCTAAGAACATGCAAAGCTGGAACTGGGGTCAGTCAGGGAGGCGGGGATGTCACCAGTTAGTGCGAGGGGGGCTGGAAGCCCCGGAGGTGATGCTAAGCAGATGTGTAGAAACAGAGCAGGCTTTTGGGGCTGCTGGAGCAGCTGGGATCTGGGTCAGGAGAGATTAAGTCAGCTCTGAATGGGGCCAGGGTAGGACTCAGGCCACAGACACTGTCAGGGCCATTTCACAGCAGTAGAAGGCATGAGGTCCAGCAGCTTTGAGTGGCAACTCCCCAGCTGCCTTGTCTTCCCTCATTGTCGATAGCACAGCTGGGCTGAGGGCTGCTCATGTTCAAGAGAGCATCTTGATGTCCAGGAACCAAAGACAGGAGTTTCCCATATCATCACTTTATCTAACCCCTAGTACCATGTGGTGTTCTCCGAGCTCGGGCACTTAAGAAAATTCAGATTTTCCATGGTAACATAGAAGATAAATACGTTTTGTGGATGCTGTGAACCTCTGAGACTCTGACAGACTTGGAGATCAAACCTGTTTTTCTCTGGAGGAAAGAATTTACGACAAGGCATGTTAACATTTCTGTGTCTGCTGTAATAAATGATTCTGCAATCCCATATTCTGCTCATAGCTGAGACCATGACAGTAGACTCAGGAGACAATCCACATCAAATGTGGACAGCTTACTCAGCAGGACAACCTTTACAGATCAGGCATCTCTGTGGCTACCTCCAGGCTCTAACATTACCTGTAGATCAGCATACATCAAGCAAGCAGGCAGAAATTCATGCCAAGCATGACTTTGAAAGCCACCTCTCCAATAAAATAAGCATATCTGATGTAGGGTAATCTTGCTTTCTCAGCTTTAAGTAGTAAGAAGACTCTCGGGTACAGAATTGCAATGTGTCTCCTGCCTCAGGACTCAGTCCAGCAGTCGGAGCATTTTTGGCACCAACACCTACAACACTACAGAGCACAAATCCCTCTGAAGCAGATGTGGACAAAACACTGATCCATTATTTCAGGGTGGAGGGTGCGGGGGAGGATTGCTGCCTTGTCTCCCTCCCGTCCAAGTAGAGAAACCTGCAAACCTTAGAAGCACTAGAGCTAAGATAATATTCAAACAAGGTCAGTGTGCTGTGCTGTGATAGCACGTTATAAGCTAAACAGACAAATAACCAAAAGGAGAGTTGTTAATAGAGTTTTAAAGGACAAAAAAAAAAAAAAAGACGTGGCTCACAACTTAAATCCAGTTGTTTGAAGCCAAATTTATAACATGATTATTTTAGCTGATAAACTACGCAAGCAAATATCAGTGGTAAACACCAAGGGTGAAATATCTATCTAGTGAGGTATCTACCCTCTCCAGATGCTGCCTGTGGTTATTTACATGACTATTCACAGTCTTCATCGAAAACTCAACTCCTCACTTGTGTATGCAACATCCAGAACAAGCCTTGGTGGCTTTTTCTGCACTGAGAATTGAATACCTGCAGGCACCAGCACAGGATCCAATCTAAATATTGCTCTGTAGTGAAACAGCATGATCAGATGGTGTGCTGTGTCCTCCTTCAAGCAAGGCAGGCTTTTGTGGGCATGGAGCGGATCTGACCAAATCAGCAAAACAACAGAGATAGTTGCTCCAGCACAACCTTGGAACAGGTCTGGGATACCCTTACCAGATCAGACATGTACCCATCACCTTCTGCATCCTCATCATCCCAGTTGTCACTCCTGTTAGCAACCATTGCAGGCAAGGAGCCTTTCTGACACTTTACCTTCCCCTGTGCAGTCATCAAGATGTGGACACTAGTGAAGAGACAGCTCTGGTCTGAAAGAGTCTCGTCTTGTGCGAATGTCAGAGAGCAGACTGAATGAGATGGCTCCCAGGTATGTATTTGTGTCACTCTTTAGGTAACAGCCTCTCTGTCTAATTTGATCCTTATCCCTCTTTTGCACCACCTGGCTTGTGGAAACATTCTCCTCCCCAGAGCTACTGCTTCCAGTAGATTTCCTCTGGGTTTACATCATGCTAAGTGCAAAATGAACATGACTTTAAAAAAAACCCCAAACAACACACAAACATACATTTTACCATACTATGCTCTCTGCTTAATAATTCTGCTCTGCCTTGCACACTACAAACCACCCAAGCACCCATATGCACATCTTGTAGGTCTGTATGAATCTTCTGGTATTCTTCAGTACATACCTGAGCATTGGCTGGAAGGGAGTTTCTTAAAAAAAGCCACTGTGGTCTAAGACACAGCACAGATCCAGGCCTGGATCAGTCAAGTAGAAACAGTTAGTCCTTCACACAGGATATTCAAGCCTTTTTAAATCAAGCTGCTTCCAAATGTATTTGCACCCGCAGTCACTGCTACTGTGTATTCTCTCCAGCAATCCGGTTGTATCTGTCCAAGCTCTCCTTGTGCTTCAGGTGTAAATTCTCCTGAAAAGAACCATATCACGTGCCTGGATGTGTGCTCAGTGCTGTTTTAGATGAGCTAGAGTATCTGACGTCCTCACCGGACTGGCAGCAGACCCAGGTCTTTCTGGAGCAGAAACTGGAGGCCAATCCAGACAAGATACTCCCACACAAGATCAAAAATATTAGTGCACACCTATATTTGAGCATGGGAGCCACTACCCATCTGCCTGCAAAGTGCCTAAATAATGTATTCATAGTCTGTGATTGATGCTAATACTTTTAATAATTGGAAAGCTGAGGCTGAGAAGACAATAGACACACATCTGTCAGGAGCGGCTGTCTCCAAGGCACATTTTGAGTCCACCCTGAGATTCTTTTGATGTGTTTTTCCAGTTTGGTCTATATAGACTAGTAATAAATATATGGTGAAAATCTGTTCTTTTCCATGTGTCCTTTGGTGGGAACAAGCCTAACAGAAAATGTCAAGAGGGAAAAGGGAAATTTGACAAAGTTGCAGCAGAATGAGAAAGAGGATATAGCAAACAAGAATGAAGATTTTTTTTTTTTTCCTCCTGTTTATGACCATTGTTACTACTTCTTTTAGTGCTTTTTGGTTTTGGTTTTGTTTTTTTT
>VXBL01007661.1:0-23867 GCA_013400195.1 Aramus guarauna | reverse complement strand
GAGATGCAGTGGAACTGCCGGGGGTCGGGCAACGGGTAGGCGCCCTGGTAGAGCGCCGGTGCGTGCCCGACGCTGACGGCGGAGACGGAGTGCTGCTGGCGGGCCAGGGGCGAGTGGCAGTACTGGGAGCCGAAGGGGGGGAAGGAAGCCTTGATGAGGGGGATGGCGGGCGGCGGCGGGGGCAGCTGGGGGGCGGTGACACAGAGCGGGCAGACGCAGAGCAGCCCGGCCTTGCGAGCGTGGCAGGCGCCGGCCGGCAGCCCGGGCAGCGGGTGCGAGGGGTGCACGGCGTAGGGGAAGAGCGGCGGCGGCGGGCTGCCCTCTCCCTTCTTCTCGCCCGCCTCCCGCAGCACCAGCGAGTCCACCAGGAAGGAGCGCGGCATGGCCCCGCGCAGCGCCCGCGCAGCGCCCCGCGCAGCGCCCGCGCAGCACCCGCGCAGCGCCGCTGGCCAGCCCGAGTGGTGCTGAACGGCGCCCGCCCGCCCGCTTTAAATAGCGCCCGCGCCATGTGATGGCGGCGCCGGGGCGCTCAATAGGCTTTCTGTGCCTCTTCTCTTGGCATTCACGCCGCACGCTCCCTCATTATTTCCCTTGTTAACTAAATGAACTGCATAATGTACTCTATTCTTGTCGACCCCACCCACGCCGTAGCAGGCGGCCTCTCCCCTCCTCTCCCTTTGGCGGGGTTATTTTCTCATTCTCTCGCGATTTAATATTCTTTTCTTTCTCTTTATCGCTCTCCTTCGCTTTCAGCCCAGCTTTCAGCCCGCTCCCCCTTGTTTATTTTGCCGGCTGCAGCCGCGGTCTCCGCCGGCGCCAGCTTCCCTTGCCAGCCCCCCGGCGCCTTTCCCACCTGTGGCACCAGGTCAGCCCCCCAGCCCCGCCGGCCTCTCTCTCCCTCCCCTCGCCGCCGGGCTGCTTCGTCCCCGTTACCGCGCCCGCCGCCGCCCCCAGCCCCCAGCCCCGTGGCTTTGTTCCCAGCCCGGTGCCGGGACCTGCCGCTTATCGCTGCCGCCGCCGTCGGGCCAGACCCCCGGCCACCGAGATGTGCCAGCCGGTGCTCCACTGCCGGGCACATCCGCCCGGCCCCTGCGTGGGCGTGGGCGCCTGGGCACGGATAACGGCCACGGAGCGTCAGAATTGTGCACGTATAGAAACCCTGACACTCATACACCGCTCCGCGCCAGCAGCACGCACGGCGAGCGCCTTAAACAGAGGGAGAAGAGGCGCTCGGCGCACTCCACACACCTTTATACCTGGTCCTTCTGCCCGGTTTCAGCGGTAACACTCGGTATCGTACCGTCGAGCCCCACGTACGCCGGCCCCGGCCCCGGCCCCGGCCCCGGCCCCGGCCCCGCACCACCCGCGCCCCGGCCCCGCCGCGCACCAGTGCGCCGGGAAGTCCCTGGAGCTGCGGGGACCGACAGAGAAACGTCTCATCTCTCCCGTACGATGAGAATTAGCGTTAAACACACCGGCGGTGTCTGGGTTTCTTAGCACAGGGATCTGCAAAACTTCCAGCGGGGTCCAAAGCTGATTTCTACGCGTTCATCTGAGCTGAGGCGCACCGGCGCTTCCCCGCGCAGCGGCACGCCGCCCGCGCAGGAGCCCGCGGCGTTGCGCTCCCTGCAGCTTGTTGATTTTGTGGGTGAATAAGCAATGCTAACAAATAAGAAAAAAAAAATATTAATCGAGATACATTTTCCTCCCCGTTCTTCCCGTTTAATATACGTGGAAAAAAAAGAAAGAAAAAAGAAAAAAGAAAAAAAAAAGGAAGAAAAAAAACAAAAAGACAAACGCACCCGCCGACTCTCGTCAAAATGTGAAGGAAATTTCTCCCAACAGTAACCTGGCCGTTTCAAAAACAAATGGACTTTTTAAAATGAAGGGAAGGGAAAGCCTTGGAATCAGTGTAATCCCGTGTCTCTGGCTTGTACAGAGGCTGTTCTTGCCTGCAGTTGCATTTCTGGATGAAATCTATGGGAGTTTTGCCGAGATAGTGTTGATGCCCGAACCTAGAAATCTATCTATATGCACAAATAAATGGTGAAAAATACAGAATGAACATAAACGAATGCTAGTAAAAACTCAATCCCGCAATGATTTAGAACAGAATTTGCAAGTGCCCTTCCCCTGAAAGCGTTAATGGTGTTTGGATTTTTGTTGGTTTTGTTGCTTAGGTTTTAAGGAACTGGTAATTTAAAGCATTTTCCCCCCGGAGCTGGTGCCCTGGACGGGGCATCTCTCCCCGCTGAGATGTGGCCAGCCACCGAGGGGGTTTTGATTCAGCCTCAACCCGAGGGATTCCGGCTGCCCAGGGGCCGAACCCCAGGGCTCCGAGCCGCAGGGAGGCAAAGGGTTAACAGCTCCTGAATGCACACCAAGCCCGAAGCTACTGGGAAAGAATATCCAAAAAAATAACCAGTTTTTTTTTTCCAGCCGCTGGACCTTATTGAATGTCATTGAAGAAAGTTTTGAATGCCAGATAAAGAGAGGCGAATTAAAGTGTGTGACAGCAGAGGATAAGCAAACACAAAGAGAACTCTGTCACACTTTGGGCAAAATCCGTGGGCTTTTTACCAAGCCTCTTCGCTATGATTGAATTAAGTAATAGGAAAACATTTTCTTTCAGTTTAGAGCCATTAGACAAAAACTTCAAAGCGAATAACACTTTTTAATGTGCAGCCCAACAATGGAATCTGTTTTGTGCTGAAATGTTTAAATGGTTTGTTGTGCAACTGTGGGCTGAAATAACCCAGACTGCAGCAAAATAACATCCTTCAGGACGTTTTATGAGCGCTTGAAACTAGCACAGACCTTTAATCCCAGAGCTTTAAACTAGCCTTCCCTGTCTTTTTCGCACCCCCCCACCCCCTCTTTATTTTTTTTATAGGGGAAAGTCGCCTCGTACGTTTGCCATTTCCAAGCTATCGCCGCTAAACGAAAACGGCACCGGGAGCGGGGGAAAACCAGCCGCCGATGGGGTACACGCTGCAGGCGGCTCGGGGGGACGCGGGGGGCTCGGAGGGGGGAAGCCTCCCCTGGGGGCTGCGGGGTGGCCCCCGCCAGGACCTGCCTCTGCCGCCGCGGCTGCACGCCCCGCTCCGCCGCCGGGCTGCCCCGGACCCGCGGGGGTCGTACCGGGACAGGGTCCCCGGTGCCACCGGGAAGTACCGGCGCTTGGACCCCTGAGGGAGAGAAATGCCGGGTGGTAAATGCGACCCCCTCGCCCTGCAGTCGCTGTCACACCTTCCACATCCCCCTCACCCCCCCCTCCCNCCTTCCACACCCCCCCACCCCCCCCTCCCCCGACACGCACACCCGAGAAGGCGATGAGGAGAGGGAAACATTAGGGTGCGCATCAGCTGGAGGGACCCGCAGTGAAGGAGGGGGTCCGGTGCCATTGCGGGGGATGGAGGAGACAGAGGGCAAAAGCGTTAGCACTGGCTGAGGCGTGCCTTCCCCCCGGTGGGGTCTACGGCACTGCTGCCTGCGAGGGGGGAAGGTGTCACACTGCCACTGCCTGGGGACAGCTGTGTGGAAAGAGGTCCCTCATCATTTTGAGGGACCAGCCGTTACCTTTTCTGAAGAGGTCCTCATGCTCTGGGGTAGCTGCCATTAATATTTGGGGGTGGGAGGTGACACACACCATCAGTCCCTGAGGAGAGTATGGAGAGGTGCATTAGTTCAGGGGTGGGGGTAGGTGAGGATGGGATCCTGCTGAGGTGGGACAGAATCATAATTTCCAAGGAGACCATCTCCTCAGTAGCTGAGAAAGGCTTATAATTTGTGGGGGACTGTAATATTCCCCAGCCTAGCCTAAGAAAATATTTTCTAATGGCAAACAAAACGTAAATCAAAGCCAGTACTGAACCACAAGCCACACACCACATGGTGGATTGCCCAAAGAATGTGCCTTTTTACGTTGGACAAACGCATGCATGAGCAACCCTACATGGTACCTGTTTTTAACTTATCCACAGAATGAATCTGAGTTTACTTGAGTAACCAGAAATATGTTTTTAAAAAATCACTGCTTTATCAGCAAAATTGATTTTTGTGGCTGCTGTACTTTTCTCATTGGCCTCTTGCTTCATTGAACAGGACTAACTGCATGAACAGATATCCAAAACATGTTATTTTTGGCTTCTGACTCACACTGCACTCAGTACAGAATGAACGCTTCCTCATGGACTTACCTTGCACATACCACAGTGCCTGTGAGACCAGTTGTACAGTGTTTATTTCCACAGCATCTCAGACAAGAGGCAGAACAAGATCCATTCTGCTGATGGACTACCAAGGCGAAGTGATGAAGCTGGTACCTATCTGGGAGCAGCAGAAGATGATGCTTGTGGAGTGCTCACATCACTCTATGTTTATGTGAAGCTCAGTGTCTGAGAACTGTAGTTTATATTTTGTGCACTGACTTTGGTCAAATGCTGGAAGTGTTTGATACCCTCAAAGCCAAGGTTCAGGGAAGAGAAGCAGCCTGTGAGACAGTGAGAAGAACGCAGGTACTGAGTATCTGCAGAAAAAAAAAATTACCACTTTTTGTTATTTGCTCTGTGATCTACTTTGCACTGTCTGCGAATACAGTCAGAGAAGCAGAAATAAACCCAAGTCTAAACACGGGCCACATTGCATCAGACCAGAAATCCAGCTACAGCCATAACTTCTCTGCAGCAGTGGCTGTAGTGGAAATCTAAGGAAGTCTAAGGGAAAAGGACAAGTGTAGGATGATCCTTCCCTGGTTTACTCCTGATCTCCAGTGATTTGTAATGCAAGGGTTTCCAGAAACATAGGTTATATATTTGTGTTTAATTCCAGCTCTTCCAAAATAAAGGCAAAACCACAGCTTGCTTTGTCAGGAAGTTGCCCTATGTTTTCCTTCAGGTCTTGTCTTATCTATCAATTTCTTACAAATTTATCATTGTATAAATTTGGTAGCCTGCCAGCCTGGCCCTGCTACCTTTCCATCATGGTTCATCCAGTTTCATCTAGCTTCCGTCAAAAGCTATAAAGGCAACAATTAAACTATGCCAGCAAACCCTGTGCTGCAGGAGGACCAAATCAAAACTGCTTGTTTCCAGGACCTGTATGTTTTCCCTTTGATCACTTTCAACAGCAGATATCTAGGGTAGAGATTTGCTGTTTAGCAAATCTTCAGGCCCATTGCTTGCTCACAGGGTGGGTCTATATGCGAATCCAGTAATCACCTTCCAAGAAGACAGTTTGCTGCTGTTTCTCCTCTGTGATTTGAGCCTTCACTCAGGAGGAGGTGTCAAAGAAATAGTTGGACAGAAATGGAGAAAAAGTAACAGAAAAAGTAGGAACATGTAAAATACTTTTGCTTTTATAGAAAGACCACATTTTAAATTGCTAGTGACCTTGCAAGACAAAAGAATGGAGAAATCCCTGGGAGTAATGAAGACAAGGAATTGCAAAAAGGATCTGGATGTGAGGTCTGCAAATATGGTTAAATTATTAAATCATCAGAGATACGGTCCTTCAACATTGGAATCCACCTTGTTTCACAGCCATTTTTGATTGTCATCTTCTCCTTTCTCCAAATTTCTCACCCTTATGTATGCTGAGTCCTTTACAAACTGAAAGTTTTTGAGGTTGTCAGTCTGCTCTTTGAGAACATCCAAGGGCAAATTCTGTCATCTCATATGGTAACAGACTATATTGTATCTGTTATTTCTATGAAACGTTCAGTTTTCTGCAGCCTGATGAATTTCTTTGCAGGTTTCAGTCACATTCATGTGGCAAGTACTCAATGAACATATTGATCTGTAGCATGTGTACTAGGGATTATGGATACACCGGTTTGCACTGGTTTCACTGTCGGCTTCTCATTCCTTGCCTTGAAGATTTGGAGGGTTCTGCAGTGATCATGGTTATTGCTGAATGAGACATCTGATTACTGCATTCTGTAATGGAAAAGAGACAAATAAAGGTCTGTGCATCGGTATATTAGAGTCACTGTTAAAGATCTTCCTTCAACTTCTAAGTGAAGCTGTACAGGAAGCTGATAGGAAAAAGCAGACTTTCCCTGAGCCATTAAAAAAACAATACCAAAGACCTGAAGACATTGGAGTCAATGAAAGCACTCAAGATCAAACTCTGCTTGGAAGAATATCAGGACTTTGACTTCCCAGTTCCTCAACACACAGAAGACATTTCCTAGAGGGTTTTGCAATGCTGCTATAAAGCCACATGCTGAAACACACCATGTGTGTCACCAAAGGAGGACTATGGCAAAAGGGGCAGAGTGTTTTACTTTGGATCAATGGCTGGTAGGCTGTTCATGGTGAGTGGATGAAACGTTGAGAAAAGAGGGAGGCTTGCTTCCCTGCAGCAGGGATTCCTGGCCATTGCTGCTGGCCCTGAAAGCTGCAGACGAGAACTGTGTAGCTTGGTTCCTTCTTTGATGTTGGCAAACGAATGTTCCTCAAGTGTTTATCACACATGAATGTGAAGTGATTATCTTAGATGTTTATTCAGCTTGTGTAAAGCAGACCTCGCCAAGGTATGTTAATTCCTTTAAGTTGCCAGTCCTGGCAGTAGACTGAGAAGAGGAACATTCTTAACTGACAAAATAATTTTCTTTTTTTTATTACATTTTGAAGACTTACAAAAACCCATTTTGAACACAGTAGAGTATTCTGAACATATATCTGGATATGAACTTGTATATTATATTATTAAAGATACCAATTTATATATCAAGTGTATAGGATGGGAGTGTAAAACTATATACAACCATATTGTAGCAATTTTATAGAAATCGTTTCCTGGAAGCTGAGCAGAGTCATTTGTTGACCTCCTTATATTTGCATGAAAATCTTCCAGTACACAGTAGAATACTTTTTAGAGACACAAAACAAACATTAGTTAACAAACCTACCAGTATGGATATACAAGTCAGTGTATGACAAATGTATGTGATGGCCCTGCATTTTTTTGTGTATTTCAAATGCAAGCAAAGCCTGCAAACCTCATTCTTCTACTTCCTTGTGTTTGTAAGTGTAATGACCCAACACATACAAAGTTTGGATTTGTAGTTGTTATAGTCTGTCCTGGGCTAGTAACAGACCTAGGAAGTCTCTTACTCAAAACATGAACTTCACAAATCTAAGTTGTGCTTTACTCCCTTTTGCTGCTAGATCTTCATCTTCCACATTTGGACAGTGGTGTCAAAGACTCTCATGTCTTGTGGCCCTGTGTACCTGGTGTGCAGAATCACAGCTGAGCTACTGCTGGGGATGTGCACAAGCAAGGAGGCTCAAAGTTGCTCTTGAAGGAGCTCACTTCTTGGTTTTAGTCTAATGCCCCAGTTCCTCCCATCACGGGCTAAGGTTGTTCCCTCCATTGTGCTTCAGAGATACTGTCCATCACATGAACCCAAGTAGACCTGTCTTATGTTCTGGGGAGAAAACCCGAAGCTCTGTGCTCTGATAGCTCCATGAAAAAGCATATCCCAAGTTATGGATCTTATGGCAGTGAAGTTCAATGGGAAGACAGCATACCCCAAAATACAAGTTGGATATCATGGACTTCTGGAATCCCACAGAGCTTGGCAGACCCTTGAACTTCAACTCTTGCAGTTCATGTAAGATACTTACCTATGAAAGGATACATTTGTGGCAGTATAAATACTTATTGGCAGCCATTCAAATTATTCTTTATGGAGGCTGCCACTCTTTGGAACATGGAGCCTCCAAAAGGCCTTGGGGTTGCACAGTGCGGGAGCCAGGAGCAGGCTGTGTGGAGCCCCTCTACTCTATGGCCTCTCCCACTTTTGACTTCTTTCTAAGCTTGAATCATTGCTCTTCTGATACCTTTTGGCAACTTGTGTAGCTGAGGTCAGAGCCCTTTAACTCCACTCCTGTCCCAGAGTATGGAAACTAATTAGAACTCCGTGTGCTAACAAATGTGTCCTGTGAGACTGAAGTAATCCATTAGATTTTAGTCAGCCATTTCTCTTTACTCTGTATTTTCTAACTTTCCCTCTAGTTTTCCAACTTCACTCCTTCTTTGGATGCTCTCCTTTTCCTCCTCTTCATCAGAGTGTTTATAATTCTCTCTATCACCATCTTCACTCGCTGTCTTTATTTTCTTCTCTTCAGCCAGACCACTATCTCAGTAAGTAGAGCAATTCTTCTAATAGCTTTTGTGCAGAAGTGTGAGAGAAGAAGGCTGAGCCTGGATGAATGAAGACTTCCAATTATCCCCACCAAAAGATCAAACTAAGAGGGAGGACAAACAGGATTGATAGTGTCTTCTCCACATTTTTTGCATTGCCCAGACACAGGGCTAGGGGGAAAAAAAAAAAAAAAAAGAATATGCCATAAAAGGACAGCATTTTGTCTGCCACAGATTAGGAGACTCTACTGTCTTGATCATAGACTCGTAAAATTAAATGATAAATTAAGCTTGCTGTAAAGAACAGGCTAGGGGAAAATCAATGTTGCAATCAAGTAAGATGAGGAGAGAAATTTCAGAAATTTCTACAGATGTCAGGAGACCAATTGTGCCCAGAGATTAATAAATACTTAGACCAAATTTTCAGTGCCAATTGAAAAAATGCAGCAATTGCACAAACCATCCCTTTTTCTTTTTGAGAGATTTTAACTAAAGTTCCACTTGTTTTGGTTTTTTTTGGGTTTTTTTTTTTTTTTTCATGCCCAAGCTTTGATCAAATATTGAAATAATTTCCTTCATGGTTAAAAACAGCTGAAAAGGGACTGGAAGTGGGGAGGATGTCAGAACCCTCCAGACTTGGGCTGGCTTTTGGTGTGTTCAGCGATACGCTTAATGCACACACAACAGCACCTAGGAGATCTTCTTTGCTAAGCAGAGTCCTGGCCAGGTCACTTAAGAAAAAGACAGGGGACTCTCTGCAGGCAGAACATCGTTATTACGGCAATGTCTGAAGGGTAAAAATATGGCCAATACATGTCCTCCAGCTATTTTATCATAACAATTGCCATGGATTTGGCTTGACCAAACAGAGAAAGCAGGGTCACATAAAGGAGCTTAAACGTCCTGGCAAATGCTCACCAGTATTTTCATCGCATAGACAGCTCTGGGCCCGGCAGGAGTTGTGCAGCGCAGAGCCCTCTCTGCAGCCTTGCTGCTTCCCACAAGGACTCCAGTACTGGCAAAGGCACAGCAAGGAAAAGTGGCACTAAACCTTCTACTTTTGTTTTCCCTTTTACCCTATTTAATAGATGAGCTGTCCTACAGCAAGAAAAAACAGACCAGAGTGTGTCTGCCATGAGTTTCCATCTCATTTGTACTGTGAACACTCTCTGTCTTTCATTTCATGAAGCCCCCACCTTTCCAGCAGTATGGTGAACCTCACATCAGGAAAGATCCTTCTCTCTTCAGAAGGGATGGGAATTTTTTTGCCACTGATGGCCTCGAAACTACATCTTCTTCTTTGGAGTTGAGATAGTGAAGGAAGGCTCCTGAACCCAATTTGCTTTGCTGTTCTGGGCAGGATCCTGCAGCATCTCTCAGTATAGGAAGCACCTTGCTCTCAAGTAAAGGCAGCAGTGCTTTGGAGGAGGCTCTGACCAGCCTGGATACTGCTGGGCTTCTCTCTCTGGTACAGCAGTCATTTTAGTGGCTGCAGCTCACACGTCTTGGCCTTACCATCATCATCTTCATGAATCTGCAGCACTCTCTCCTCCATTTGTCCAGGGTATTTGCCTGGGCTGATATGTTTTAGGGTACCACCTTTTCCATCATCTGGTCCATCTGCACTTTGGTCAGAGTGCTATTTTTGGCCTAGGGAAGCTCGGCTTGTCTCAGCAGAGATAACAACCAAACCACTTGCAAGCCTGTGTGCTTCCACAGGGAGAAAGAAATCCTACAGCTCTCCCTTATTTTAGACATTTTGGGGCAGTTATTTTTAGGTTTGATTACTAATCATTTTACTTGCATGTACCTTTTGGCTTTACTATGGTACTTAAAGTGAAAAGTTACTTTAATATACAGGATTAGCAGAACTTCCATGAGGCACAGCTGTTCAACATCCCACTAGGTACAATTCACAACATTTATAATTTTTTATACACTCACACATATACAGAGGCAGACAGTGAGTGCAAATACGTGTCTCTCCCAGGACAGCAAGGCTGCAGGACGCATTCCTCACAAACTTCGGGGCTTCGGCTCTGCTCCCCAGGTGTGTCAGGACTGGAGAGGACCTGCACATGAATCCAGCTGTAGCTGGAGGCTGTTACTGCCCTGCCCTGGGGACATGGCCTCCTGGGGCTCTGGACTCCTGCTGTCCCTGCCCCAGGGCCATCACATCTGCTCCTGCACAGCTTGGGGTGGCTGGGTTAACCATCGTTTTGCAAGCTCATCAAAGTTGGATTTTAAAAGTGTCTGACCTGTTTACCCTGTGTTATTTAAGCAGTAGATTCAGCAGAGCACAGATGTGGTTCTTAGAGGAAATGAAAAAAGGGTTAGGAAGGAAGAGGAAAGCACTACCGTAAGGAGGCACAGGAGCAGGACTTCTGTTGTCCTGTGCCATGTTGTTGCATGAGGGTGTGTATCTGTGTGTCGGTAGTTTGCTCCCCTGGCGTGGTGGGTGACCCAGCAGAAACACACTTTCCTGAGGGATCTGACTGTCCCATTTTTGGAAACATGAATTTTCTTTAAGGTGCTCTGTGGCCTGTGGGGAGGGCAGTGCACAGCATGGCTGGTCCATCCCAGGGGTGATCATGGTCACTGTACAGTAGAGGGGACCCATCACAGCCTGGGGTCCCCAGAGCGGAGCAGCCCCATGGCCAGCCCTGCTCCCATCAGTCACCCTCCCTCATGGCCAGCCAGGACTCCGTGCCCATGGTGCCTGGAGAAGCTCTCTGGGAGTCCCAAGCCATCCCCAGAGGGATCAGCAGTCCCAGAGCCAAGGCTGGGGTCAGAGTCGTTTGTTTCTCCCCAGCAAGTTTGCAAAGAACAAGCGTCGTGCACCGCATCCCCCCGGCCCTGTGCTCGGCTGGGGGGTGCAGCCATCTCATTGCCCCTCGGCCTCTCCTGCTGACCTTTTCTCTGCCGCTGCTTTTTCTCACACAAGGGATGTTTGTGTGGGGCTGTGAAAGGCGGCCTCCTGTTTGTCCCGTGGCCGTCGCTGCGCAGGGCCAGGGCATTGCTCGGGGACAGCCTCCGAGGTGCCGGGGCCGGTGGGTTTGCAGCGCCTGCCGGCTGGGTATCGGTGGCACATGGTGTTGGCGATTGCCAGGAGCCCTCAAGCTCGGTGTCCATGAAGACAGAAGCTCCACAACTTCTATATTGCTGCATATCTCAGAAAGGCTCCTCTGCCTCTTCATACAGTAACATGATTTAGGTCAATGGTAAAATCTCCCTTTGAAGGGAGGAGACCCTAGAGTGAATGATTGCATTGGTTGCATGTCATAGGGAAAAGAAGCACAGGAGTGTGTGAGTGTTGTGCCTGTCTGTTCAGGACTGTCCCAACCTTGTCTGTAGATGAGATGCTCCTCTGAGGTAGGTGTTTGCAATCTAAATTAAATGCCAGAAACACTTTGCAGACATGACAGCTAATCAAATGTAAAGCATACCCAAAAATAGACTAAATGCCTGGTGAAAAACAGACTAAATGCTAATAGTCAAAGTGATGACAAATGTTCCCCCCTCCCCGTAAAACAAAGTCGAAGAAATACTAAAGATGCCAGTAAAACATTAAAAAAAAAATCCAAAACACAAACACACATACAAAGATGCAATACTGGAGGCTGAAAATCACCTTTGTGGGCCCCATGAAGCCTACCAGCGAGCAGAGTATAATTCAGCTGTTTGTTATATTATCCCAGATTATTTATGAAGGATGAACACAACACTAGTGCACTCCTGAGACCAACTCTTTCTGCAGACCTCTGGTCATCCAGAAGCTGCTGTCAGTGGGTTCTGCCTGGGAAGCATCGCAGGTCCTGTCCCACCTCTGCCACAGCTTGTCATTTAGCTTTCCTGACTCCTTATACGTTACTAGGATCGTGACATGCATCTCTGGTCTGCATTTCTGACACTCATCTTTGTGTCCCATGATTTGTATTTTTTAGATTAGCACTGATGCATATTTAACAGAAGAACAGGTGCAGTGTTTTGGAAAGATGCTCACATATTAGCTGATACCTGTAGCAGCTGACAAAGCTTCCCGCCCTCCCCCAGAAAAATCAACATGGAAAGTTTGCTGAGGATTTAAAGAATAATTTATCATTTTCTGCATTTCTTTTACATTCAGATCTTATTTCTCCTGGTTGTATGGGCTCATTCAACACAGGCAATGCAGACAAAGTATCAGAAGTTCAACACCCCTTGCACATGTCCCTTTGGTGTCCCCTCAGCTATGCTCACAAGTGAGAAATGGGGGAGCACTACCTCTGCTGCAGCTCCTGTAAGAGGTGGGGAAGGCAGCTGAGATGTGGGTGTTGGCAAAGGGAAGAGCTCTGCCACCACCACACCAGAGCATGTGTGGCACTGGATGGGGGAGGCAAAATAGGGAAAGACAAAGGGTAATTACTCTCCAACCCCTCAGTGTCCAGGTAAAGCTCTGACTGCGTAAGGTCCCACTAAACTCCCACAAAACTGTGTGAGTGCACACAGCCATTGTCCCATCTACCTTCCCTACACGCACATTCCTCCCCACTGCCAGCTGCTTTCTAACAACTTCCTCAGCTCTGTATTTTCAGCATGTAATTTTTGCAGGGTAATGCCCATCTCTGCTGAAAAGCATCTCAAATTTGGGTTCAATATCATAAGGAATAGTGTGGGCTACTCAAGTGGAGCATCTCCCTAGGTTTAAAAGTGTCAAAATCTCAGTTTTCTGTTCATTAACTAACATGTACCAGAAGGCTAGAGTGTTGAGCATCGCAGTGCTGGAGAAACCTGGTCCAGAGCAGCACAGCACATGGGGTTCAGACACATACCAGCAGCAATAGCACACTGCAGACTGTTGCTGTGCTCATTTCACTTGGCAAAGTCATATATTGTCCCACTTGGAATTAAAGGACATGGGTTAGACCCTCCTCAGGAAAAAGTAGTGTTGGATCCATGGGTTTGAGTTGATTTTTCTGTTGTTTCACTGTTGACTTTGCCATCTGAGAAGCCATTCTGAGGACAAGGCTGAGTTTGCATCTCCCTCCTGCACAGACAGAGCTCACTGACTGTGATTGCTGGAGCAGTAAATGAAAAGGAAGAGAAAGTCACCTTTGTGGTATTGCTGGCTGGATGGTGAGAAACATGCACATTTAACTTTGCCCAAATCAAATGTGAAAATTGTTTCCCAGTATTGAAGCTTCACCTCTGCTCACACAGACAGAGCTTGCACACGGAGAAAGGTCAGAAAAAGCACCAGAAAACAAATGCTTGTGAGAAGAGCTTGGGACAGCTGCACGTGCATGCGTGTGCGTGCGTGTGCACGTGTGTTGGCAGGTCTTTCGGTACCATGACAATGTCAATTTATACTTTGCCCTGAAGTTGTGGAGTTATGAAAAACTGGTGTGAGGCATAAATAAGACTCCCAGTATACATACATTTCCCTATTATTTCCTACTATTTAAGTCCCTGCAGTGTTGAACCATGTAACCAAAACCATGACTAATAAAGTTTTGACTTTTCTCAGAGCACCGGGTTCTTTATGTGTCATTTCACCACTAGTAGCAGCCCAGTTCACATTTTTGTCCCAAACAAGCAGAGAAAACCATGTAATGTCACAACGTCTTGAAATGCAACCCCTGCTGCACTCACATTGAACTTCAGTCTGTCTTTTGATGTCCATCCTCTGACTCTGCCTTAGGTTCCTCAGGGCAGAAACCACCTTCTGACCAGGTGTTTGTACAGCACCAGGTTCCCCCAGGGTGAGCCTCGAAAGCCTTCTATTTCCGTAAGCCGACCCCAAACCAAGGCCATGGAAGCCCAAGTGATACTTCATCAAAGTGTTTTACAGCTCTTTCAGGTTCAGAGATCCTGAAGCAGCTCAGACATCAAATGTAAATCAAAGTGGAGATAGTGTTACTCTTCTCCAGCCCAGGGAAGGGGAGGAATCAGGTCCTTCCTGAAATGCCATTCAAAAAAGAGCATGTTTTTCAAGCAAGTATCCTTCTTTTGGGCAGATTGGAGAGATGGGTCCAAGAAGAGCAGAAGGCAGAAGTCTTGTGACACATTTGTATTATTTTGTGTGGTCTCTCTTAATTCAGCATGCAGGCTGACATGGAGAAGTTTTAACGTTGAATGCCCGTGGCAGCATTTTAGATATTAAGGCAAATGACTTCTCCTACATGGGGAGCTTGTTTGGGGAAACTTATCTGGTATATCATGATCTCTCACATATTTTAGTACACGCTTGCTCGGTAATGTACTTATGGTAGAGATATACAATACAGCAAATTAGAAGGAAGTGAAAGCCACAGAAGGATGTTCTGGTTAGCACAGCATTCAAAAAAGTTATAAAATAATGAATAGCGAAGAGGATGGAGAATTCCAAAACTAATTCTTTTACCATGACATATTTATGTGTGTTAAAATACAAGGGAAAAGTATGGAGTTTGGTGGGTCAGAGGAGAAGCCTGACTCCCTTTGGTTGCGTTAGTCTCAAAACTGTGAGTGCACCTGCATAACCTGTCCCCGGGAACAGAGGCTTCCCTCATGGCGTCTCATTGCTTCAGGTTGGCAGTGTTACCTTCACAGCTAGAGGGGAAAACTGTCAAAGGTTGTTTTTTCACTGTTTTCAGATCTTAAAGTATCTTTTTGAGTATAGCTTAGCAATATCCCACTATCAAACAAACAAACAAACACCTCAAACATGCCTTTTTCAAGCTGGCTGTTGCTCACCACCACTCTCCATGTGCCCATCATTGCTTTCAAATGAAAACCAGAACCTCTGTAAACTGGACTGAGTGAAAGAGTTTTCTCCAATTGGAATTTGTGGATTATGCTTTCTTGCAGAAAACTCCCAACTTTCTGAAGAGTTTAGTGGCATCTGAAAATACTAGATATTTAAATTATCTCATTCCCCACAGTTTCAACAAATACTGTTTTTACTATTTAAAAATTTATCATAAAAATGAGATAATAATCAAGAGAAATTCTCCCTTAGTCATGGAAAAATGTCTCCAGCAGAGTCTCACAGAATAGCTCAGGAGAGAGGCATATCCTTCATTAGAACTAAAAACTCACTAAAGACACAGTGAACACCCAAACATGAGAAACAAACTACAAACAAAATAACCCATTCAGTTGACTTTTTAAAAAATGATGATTCTAGAAAAAAATAAAAACATTTTCATAACAATGTTGCTGTTAACAATGCATATCCCATTTTTTAAATTTAATTTTCTCAGACCAACTTATCGCACCTGCTCTGCTTCACATCAGCCTGTGGGCAGTTGGGCACGATGGATGGCTCCCGGCATTTGTCCACCTCTCAGCATCCAAACAGGACCAGCACTGAGAGACTGTGGGTGCTTACAAGGGAAAAAACTACTACATCTATGCTTCCTTGCCTCAAATTAAATTTTATTTATTACCACACCTTCAGGTTCCTTGTCAAACATGCTCTGAAGTCAGTGGAAGAACTGCCATTACTTCCAATGGCTTTTGAATATCTATCACCTGGCAATGCTTTCCAGAGTTTTGTTGTCCACTCTTCAATGAGTTTGCTTTGTTCTGTTCTCCACACCAGCAGGGGGAATAAGTTTTGGAAGTTTCTGATCCTCCTTCCTTTTCATGATTTATCTTCACAAACCTTTATTGCTCACTCTGATATCTGGGTGTCCCTGAAGCATGGTCCAACTATCCTCCTCATGTCCTGAAGGACAGCAGCTGCTGAGCACTTTAGGGGACCTGCGGACAAGGGGAAGTCTTGTGTGACAAAACCCAAGGTAGGAGCTCATGCCAGGCAACACATCTTGCTTAGGGTGTGTTTACATCAGCGTTTTTGTGGGGAGCGATAGCGTGATTTTGAAGCAACTCTGCAACCATCTCCTCATGTCACACTTGTGTTTGGTCAGCACAATGGTTTGAGTGTGTGTGAACCAGGTGCCTTCTGGAGAAAAGCAAAATGAGAAGCTCTGCCCAAGAGGCACATCAAGTGGGTTCCTGTTCATAAATGTGGACATGAGGGTCTGAACCAGTTACTGGCCCCTCTGGAAGCAACAAAGCAGAGGCACAGTGGAGACTTCTAGGCTTCTCCTAGAGGACAACTGCCATGCTAGCTGCACACAAAACAGCGTTGCTTCCAACACAGGAGGCTAAATCCCAAAGAGAAAATTACGAGGCACCTGAGTCATATTCACTACCTCCTCATCCATGAGAGAGCAGTGCAAGTAGAAGTAGGAAAGCACTGAAGAACAAGGGTGTTAAAGCACAGAAACAACTGAAGTCCCATTTCCATGTTAAGTCCAGTACAATACATCCATCTTACTGTACAGATTGGGTAAAATCAATGGTATTTTTACATTTGATGACACTAGGA
Source organism: Aramus guarauna (assembly GCA_013400195.1). Lineage (NCBI taxonomy): Eukaryota > Metazoa > Chordata > Aves > Gruiformes > Aramidae > Aramus > Aramus guarauna. Next base: position 7,360 of record VXBL01007661.1, on the reverse strand, counting down.
GTAGGAGATGGCTCTAAATTTACAGTTTTTACATTGTCTGTCATTTTAAACCATTTTACAGATTTTGCTTATTAGTTTTATCATTAGAATAGAATGAACAGTTTTGTGAGAGAGAAGGACATAAATGCAATGCAATTAATTAATGCAATTAATAAAAGGAAAGACACTTGCTCTTCTACTGCACAAGAAGAAAACCAGACAAACATATTCTTGAGCTTTTTTCCCTGCTTATGAAACTATCTTAGAGGTTCCTTTGTCCACTTTCTAGATTGCTCATAGAAATATTTTCTCAAGCAGTGATTATTCATGGTTTCACAATGGACATGGAGGTCACTGTTAGAATAGAAAAAGTAAAACCTCCAAATTTTTCTTTTACTATTAACTTCAAATATGGAACAAAAAAAGGTCTTTATTTCCATCAATAATAGATAAGGGTCAAAGGCTACACATTAAAATCCCCTCCATTAGGCACAGTCAATTGAATTTTGAAGTTTGGTTTTCTATTCTGGAGTCTTGGTTGGGAACTAAATGTAAGAAGAAGTCACAATTCCTGGAAGAAAAAAAAAAGCCTGAGGACAAAGGGACCTGCTGATGAGTGTTCACACGACTCTGGGCTATGGCAGCAATACGGACCAGGTTCTGACTCCTAGCTGTAAGGAGGCAGTGATGGATGATGCCCCAGTGTGAAGGCTGAGCAGTGATAAATGAGGCAGCCACACTGAGCACACTCAGGGTAGCATGGTAGTTTTACAACACATCATAAAACAAGGCTGGCTGCTGCTTTGATGGACAAAACTCATGGAGATTGGAGAGGAAATATCAGCTGTCTGTGATAAGGCATTGGGAAGGTCTGGCTGGCAACCAAATGCAAACAGGAGTACCTTTGCTGGTGCCTCTGCTGGGAGAGCAACAGCCAATTGGATAGGTCGTGCCTTTGCTCTGTGGATGGCCATCGAGGGGCTGTGGCGGAAGAACACTGAGCAACATGGGAGAGAAAGCCTCTGAGCTTTTGAGCCTTGGTCTCAGACACACAGGTGTGATGGGACATTTGGGACCTTGCTCCTGGTCTTTGGAAAGAGACAGGTGCCAAAACTGGGTGGTACAATATTCAGAGAGATTAACTGAGTCTGGATTCATGTTTGCATTGGTTGAACAGATTTTCCATGCTGAAGGTATGGGCCCTCAAGCCTGGGTGAGAGGAGAGTGTCCAACTGGCACATCCCTGGTCACAGGGGACCCATCTCTGCGACCTGGGGCTCTGCAAAAGCAACCAGGGCCAGAGCTGGGTCTGGCTGAGATGGGGGAGGTGGTGTGGGCAGTGGAGTGGAAGGAGATGTTGAAGAGCATTGAGGTGAAATCAAAGTAACAGCCCTTTGCTAACGTCCATTCCATTGCCTCAAGCTGTTGGCCATGTGCTGACCAGGTGCAGAGTCCTGATGCAGTGAAAGCTCCTCAGTGAGTGGGAGTTCAAGGCACCGAAGCATGGGCTTAGCAGAACAAACACTGACTAGGTTTGTGGTGGAATATAACCCCAAATATACAATCTCTGACACACAGAGGCTGGAAAGGGAAAGTGTGAGGAACACCATATAAGGGTGGGAGTCATCACATCCACCCTTGGCTGCCCAAAATGTTGGAGTCAAGAGGAAGTGAGTCAGATGGGCTCCTGCTGCAGCTCAGGGAGGGAGGTAGGCATCTCCAGCTGGCAACTCATTCCCTGGCAGGGCAACCTCATTTCCCTAGGACCCCACCCCAAAACTCAGCCACATGTATCATCTGCCAGAGTCCCACTCCACCTCTGAGGAATGACTGTAACCACTCTGCAGTTACGTTACCCAAGGCTGCAAGCTCTCCTGCATGTGCTCGGCTTTCCACATGTGAGCAGTCCCTTTGAAGTAAGTGAAGTGAAGAACATGCATCAGGTGTTGCATTATCAATGACTAAATTAATTATATGGATCCTGAATTATTAGTACAGATCCTATATAAAAAATATGAAAATAAGTAAGTTTATGCGATACTGAGGTCATATGCTGAAGACTATAAAAATCTCAAGCTGATTCATTTTTGTATCAACTTAATTCTTTTTTTAACTTTGATACACGTGACAATTTGCATACATCACACAATCCAGCAGGTAGGCCATATACCATCTTCAGATTGTGATTGAATGTGTGGATCAGTGAAACCAACAAAATGAGCCAAGTTTGGAGCAGGAGAGAAAAAAGCTTATTTGTTTAGAAGTGTTTGTTTGTTTTGTTTGATCCAGAACTGGCAATTCAGCAGCATTTCTCAGAGGGAAGACTGAAGACAGAGAGCCCACAAGGCGACTTTTAGTTCCTTTTGCCCTCCACGATGTCAGAGTGCCTTTAAAAAGGACTCATACTTTATTCAATTGAATTATTCAATTTATCTTATTTGATTAAATTTACCCCGTGTAATAGGCTAGATAGATGACCTAGACTCTCCCTAGAATATTGGCTTTTTTTTAATCCCTAACTTCCTTGGTTCTGTAAATGTATGTATCATTGTGGTCCAGGTCCAGCCTGAAAACAGCAAATAACTCAACTCAAATATGGAGATCTTCACCAAAAGAAGTAAAAACCATGGGACACCAAGCTCGCAGGGAGATACCTACACAGAAGTACCTGACCCTCCTGCCCAGTCCTACCCAGCCACCTATAGCATTATGGTCCTGTGAAAAGTATGGAAAGATTAAAAAATCAGATCTCAAAGGGGACAAACCACAGTGATGGAATGTATCGCAAAACCAACAAACCAAAATAAGTGTGCTGTCCTGTACGCAGTCTGCTGTGCCTGCTAGCAGGGGAGTTCACTGGCAGGCATGTCCACATGGCAGATTGCTTGGCACTTCTCCTCTGAAGAACCCCCAGTTCCACCTCTTGTCAACCCACTGCCCCGTAACCCTGAAGTTTGGACCACCCAGTCAAGGTGTTCCTTGCAGAAGACATGATCAAATAATATTGTTTGACATTTTTGAGTAAAATACATTGTTCTGCCCATGTTTGATGCAACATTTTTATTCACTGAAGCTGTATCATGTGCATTGGAGAAAGGACTGGGAATTTGCCCCACAGGAAGAAAAAGAAGGGATGTTATTATGCCTTTGCTCTTTCTATTAGCTATCGCCTCATTTTGCTCCAGGCTCTTAAGGAACACATCGAGGCTTGAAAAGAGACAAAATGGGAAAAGATGGCAGAAATATGAATCAGGGTGGTAAGGAGAAATGGGATAAGGAGCATGGTCAGAAGGGGTCAGACAAGGGCAGAAGAGCTGTAACATAGTACCATAGAAGGAAATTTCTGCTCCTTCATTGTGCCTAAGGCACACATTGAAGGGTAAAGCTACCATAAACCCTGAGGGCAGCTTAATAACCCTGGGCTCTCATGTATGCACTGCAGAACACTCTCTGTCCAAAGCAAGGGAGAAGGAAGCACACTTCAGACCCATGAACTGCTAAATTGCAATTCATTGCAAACCTTTCCCTATGGCTGCCAAAGCTGGATGCAGAGGAATAAGAAAACTGGGCCCAGTCCCAGGCAGGGTATGTTTGGTCTGATGTAAACAAACATGTCTGGACCTCAAAAACACAGCAGGATATAAAAACAGTCCCGAAGCACGAGGACATTAGCCCTCCTGATTCAAAATCAAGATGTAAGAAATGCCATTGAGGAATTTATAGCAACAGTTTTGCAAGGCCATGGGACCTCAGAGCTACTGCTGTCATCTGTTGCCTGCACCTCGTCTGCACCCATCCTGCTACAGGTTTCTCAACCTGCCTCTACTGCTTCTCTGTGTAACCCTGCAGTGTCCCCCATCAAGACGGGCATTTGTCTCCAGAGTACTCAAAGATTGGCTTTGTAGTTTTCTTTTTCCCTTGTATTTTGAGAGGTATTAAAGTCTTCTGTTGCGTGTTTACTTTTGATCTGTGCCACTGCAGTGAAGTATATACCTGCAAACTCCCTTTTTTTGTATTCTGGGGAGGTAGTTTAGGTTTCCTGACAGTGTCTTTGCTGCTTCAGGATGGTCTTCAGGTTCAGACTAAGGGTAGACATCACTGTTGCATCTCGTCTCCAAGTTAAGTATTATAGAAAGCTCCAGACATTAGTGAATAATATGTCCAGCTCCCAGAAGCTATGCCTGTAATAATAAATCTGAGTTTCACTTTTTCCTTTCTGCTGTGTTTTAGCCAATAATCACCACCTTTTCAAACTCTCCTCTACAATCAGGACACCATGTAACATATTATGGTTGTTTCTTAGCCCAAGCTGAGAACAACATATAACCTTCCAGTACCTAAAAGGGGCCTAGAAGAAATCTGGAGAGGGACTGTTTACAAGGGCATGGAGTGATAGGACAAGGGGGAATGGCTTTAAGCTGAAGGAAGGTAGATTTAGATTAGATATTAGGAAGAAATTCTTCACTATGAGGGTGGTAAGACATTGGAACAGGTTGCCCAGAGAAGTGGTGGATGCCCCCTCCCTGGAAGTGTTCAAGGCCAGGTTGGATGGGGCTTTGGGCAACCTGGTGTAGTGGAGGGTGTCCCTGCCCATGCCAGGGGGGTTGGAACTAAATGATCTTTGAGGTCAGTCCAACCCAAACCATACTATGATTCTATGATAACTCAGAACTCTAGGAACTGGGACTGAGAAAAAATAGAAATCATGAGACATTCATGAAATCTGCCAAACCTGGCAAAAGATGAAGCTCACTGGTTTTTTTTGCTGCTGCTGTCAGATCAGCCTGTCCCATTTTCTAGGCTGAGCTAAAAGAAAGAAATCCAGATGAGGACCTTCTGTCCTTTTGTAGACTCCCCGCACAAGGCTCTTCCCTCAACCCTGTGTCCCTGAGTCTTTTCCTTCTCAACTCCTTTTCATTTGGTCCCTCCCTTCTGTTACCTTGGACCAAAGGGTAGTGGTTGTAGCTGCTCTGCTTCTCACCTACAGGACAAGTTGAGCTTCGACCACCATTCAACCTCTGAAATAAGTTTATTTTTTTCCTCCACTTTTCTTTCTTTACTTGTCCTATTTTTTTGTCTGGGATAGAGTTAATTGTCACAAGAAGCTGGGAGGGGACACAGCCAAGACCCAAAATAGCCAAAGGGGTATTCAATACCATATGATGTCTTGCTCAGTATATAAAAAAGGGAGTTGGCTGGGGAGGAACGGTCACTGCTCAGGGACAGGCTGAGCATCGGGCTCTGGGCTGTGAGCAAATTGCCTTCCATATCAACCACTTTGTATACTCTTTTATAAGTATTGTTGCTATTTTCCTCTTCCTTTGCTGTCCTAGTAAACTGTCCTTATTCCAACCTGTGAGTTTTACCTTTTTCTTCCACTTCTCTTCCCCATCCCACTGGGTCGGGCAGGGAGGATTGAGCGAGCAGCCACTGGGTGCTCAGCTGCCAGCTGGGGTAAAACCACATCAGTCCTTTTTGGTGCCCAACATGGAGCTCAAAAGGTTGAGATAACGACAGATCTGATCAGAGCATGTTAAAACAAATTTGTTATATTCATACATCTTATTAGGTAAACAGTTGCTGGTCACACTGGTGTTTTGTTTGGTCACGTGGCTGTGGTATGTAAACTCTTACTTGCTGTACATATTCCCTGTGGTACTGTTTATCACCTCTGGGACAGGGGTCAGGACTCTTATTTTGCTGTACTGTGTAATATCGACTTATGATACCATAACATCACTGGTCATGAGGTTAAGTTGATATTTGTATGTGGCATTGCTGTCATGCCCATACATGTGTCAGAATTTATTAATAATCACACTCAATCTATGGGGAAGATGGGGGTGAATGCTTTTTCCCACTCTTTCATCTCCTCTGTTTCCTTCAGGCTAGTCACAGCAGTTTTTGAGAATTTTGAACACCCTTGGGATGTTCAAGCCAGCATGTTCCTATTGCTATGTCTCCTGAATTCATTCCAAGCTTTGCTTAGGGTTACAAAAAATTGTTTTAAGATTACCAACAAGATGTCTGCCCTGAGGCTGAAGAGTCAGGGCTGGCATGGTATGTGCAAGAATATGGGCATTTATCTAGAGAACTTTTCACCCCCAATGGTTTGGAACTTCACCCCCAAACAGCTACAGGACCCTGATAAAGTGATACAATATTTGAAAGGAAAATACTGTGGATATTCCAAAGAAACAACTTACCGCAGTGTGCTGGGCCCTGGCCACAGTCTACCAAACGCTGCTCAATAGTAGGCAGCACCATTGTGGAAATGAGGGAAATGGGGGAAAACAGACTGACAGACACTGTGGCTACTCAAACCCTGGCAGCAGGCACTGCAGGTGAACAAAAAATGCCATATGAGTTGCCCGTATAAAGAACAAACACACCAAAAAATCAGTGCACTTAGTGAGGGACGATGATGAGCAAGGACCATCACGAGAACAGCAGGAAGAAGCAGAACCAGAGGTAATCACCTGATTCCTGTCCCTGAGTGAGCTGCAAGATGTGCAAAAAGATTTCAGCCACCATCCAGGTGAACACATAGTTATGTGGCTGCTCTGATGCTGGGATAATGGGGCCAGTAGCTTGGAATTAGAGGGAAGGCCAAGCAGCTGGGATCCCTGACCAGGGAAAGGGGCATTAAAAAGGCAACTGGAAAAAAAGCCACAAGCCATCAGCCTCTAGAGACTACTTTTGTCAGGTGTGAGGGAAATTTATCCCTTCAGTGAAGATGTTGTGTGTTGCCCAGGCAAGTAGACCACCATGGATCAAGGTATCCAGTACCTGAGGGAATTAACCATGTGGTAGATGTTTTATTTTGACCTGGACAATGTGCAGTTACCCACAGATCCAAATGAAGTCCAATGCACAAGACCCATGTGCTGGAAGTTTGTACAGAGCACACCATCATCGTATGCCAACTCATTGGCAGTAATGGACTGGAAAGGTGAAAAAGTACCAGTGGTGAATGAAGTGGCTGGCTGCCTCTGGTAATACGAAGAAAGTCTCTCTTCCTCCCTTATGTTGGCTATGGAGAAACTGGACCAGTATCTCAGCTATGAGGAGTAAGCATTCCTCTGCTCAATAGAGAGGATATAGAGGGTACACGCCACTAGGCACCCTGTAGTTTTACCTACATGACCATGGAGACGACATGAGGAAGTAGGAAGGAAAACCTGCTTCAACCCTTAGAGGCATGGATACATGAGTTGCAAGGAAAAACAATCACAAAAGGAGATTCTTCTAGGAAAAATGCCACTCCAGTTTCCAGCAGACAGTTCCCCAGATGGAGTAGAAGACCTGATTGTATTTATGATCCTCTTGAAGGGACCTCTAAGTCATTCTTGTAAGAAGTGAGTAGTGAATGTGATGAGCA
>VXBL01007660.1:501961-570784 GCA_013400195.1 Aramus guarauna | reverse complement strand
CCGCCCCGCCCACCCTTCCGTCCCTCAGCGGCCGGCGGTGCGGGCAGTCCTGAGCGCCCCCCGGGTGCTGGGGAGAAAACGCCGATCTTCGTCAAGGGGAGATCCCAGGGCTTGCCCTGGCTCTGTTTCCGGGGGGGCTGCTTCCCGAAGCTATCAGAGCGTTCGTTTCAGTCAGGCTGCGGTGCCGTCAACACCTCCAGAACTTGACGCACCCAGCACCTGCAGTCAGGTGTGTGGAGCTTCCCCGTGTTCATACAGGTGCGACAGCACTGAGTGCCCATACAGCCCCGTAAAAATGCTGAAAAAAGTCTTGCTCTTGCTAAGTAAGGCAGCTGAAAGGGAGGAAATGTCAGAATTACAATTGCCCGTGCAGTCTTGCCTTGCTCCGCAGCGCAGGTAATAAATACGTCACGACACGGTGCCGCTGCACGATCACAGACCCTTTTTTCCTCCCGTCGTACCTCTGGCTGACTTGGTGCACAAGACAGATGTCACCTGAGAGTGAATGGGACCCTGTGCTGAATAAAGGTACTGTAAATCTCGGCTTTGGTGGATGCTATTTCTAACTGTAACGTTCTGTAACCGCAGCACCCGATTTCCCACAGTTTTGGGGGTGTAATGCTGAAATAACATTCTGTCATGTGGAGCCACATCCACAGGCACACTATTTATCTTCAGAAGGGCTTGACGCCTCCAAAGTTATAGCAACCTTTGCCAAATGCTTGAGGTGAATTTAATGTCAAAAGCGATACAAAGAAATGAGAAGGGGTTAATGGATCTGCAGTACTTTACACAGGGTTGTTGGGTGTGTTGTGGGGGTTCTTTGGGGCAAGAGGGGTGTTTCCTCATTGAAACTTGGCTGTGGCAGGCACTTTTCTGTGCCTACACCCTCTGTTCACTCCTCTTCCCGCCCCTCAGGTCCTGCTACTCTCTCCTCTGTCCCACCTGCCACAGGTCCTTCCTCTCCCTTCCATGCCTTTTCCTCAGCTCCCTTGCACTGGGACCAGCCTCTCTTCCCCTGGGGTCTTGCAGTTGCCATCCCACCCAGGGCATCCTTCTTCTGCTCTCTCCTCCTCCCCTCCCAGAAGCTCCGTGCAAAAGGAGCAGCACGGCGAGCAAAGGGGAAAGGACCTCGCAATGCCCCACGGCGCTGACCATAAGGATCCTCACAGCCAGAAGGACGTCTCAGCCACACCATGCTCCCATGACTGACAGAGAGAACAGCTGAGCAGACTGGTTGTGTTATGGGTATTATATTGTGAAAGATAACAGTATGCACTTAAAACTCCGTTGCTGTGCATGGAAGTCCCGCTAGTATTTGGAGCTGTAAGGAAACAGAACACGTTAGGACATGCAAACAAGCTTTTCAGACACGTGTGGACTGGCCAAACACAGGAAAATTTTCACAAGATCATCAGGAGGAATATCTTTGGTACCAATATATTCTTTCTGCCAAATGTTAAGTCACTGTTCAAATCCTGGAAGCATTAATCTCCTTCAGCCTAGCAGCCTTCAGAAATGTTTTGTCATATGGAAAAATCAGCATGTTTTCTCAATTTCTCTCTTCACCTTAGTTAGAAAAAGCAACTTTAAAGTGAGGAGTTTAAAAGCAAAGTCAGCTTGAGCAAAATGGCCATATTGGAAAACACGAGTCCCAAATGACAGACGNCGCTTTTGGCAGCATCCCCGCATGAAGGAACTGTCACTGTTGTCAGAAAACTTCCCAGGGCACAGACATCCACCCATACAGAACCTGGAATTCAGTTTGTCAGATGTTTAAAACATCATCTAAAATTTTTGGAGAGCCTCACATGTCATTGCATTTCTGTGACTCATATGCAATTAACATAGTGGGATGTAGAAGTTTGTATCATTGGACAAACTCTTTTTGAGGATGAGGAATTAATATATATTTGTAAATTAGTAACATTATGATTGGAACTCTTAGTCCATGCTTTTGGTTTTCAAAACTCAAAAGAAACACTTAATTTCTAAGTCGTGATTTGCTCAGTTTGGAAAAACAGTTTTGGGACATGAAGAACAAATGTGGTTCCACATCAACAAAGAGATAGTATGGAAAGCATGTGTGAGGAACCAAAACATGACTTTTCAGAGCTATGCTGAATCAATTCAGTTCTATTTGTGCTTTACTTTCACAGGCACATGTTTAAAATTTCTAAGCTTTATTCAAACGTCGGATACTCCTGCCCACCACCATAAGGGTCTCATTTTTCAGCGTTACCAGAAGGGACAAATCTTCAACAAACTTCCAAAAATCAGCTCTTTTGGTTTTGTTCCCACAGTATAATTGCAACAGTATAAGCCATAGCTCCATCCATCCCCTACATAAAAGAAGCCCAGCTGATCAGTTCTGGCTGTGTCAGAGGCTTTCTACTAAATCCAAAGGGCAACTCATTCTGCTGAAAGCATTTACCTGTGATGGTACGAGAAGGACAGCTGTACACAAACATGACTACAGGTCAACACAAAACCTTAAGTAATAACATCAGTGGTGTACAAACAATTCACAGGTTAGCAAGAGTTTCCTTTCAAAGGAAAGAACTCTCACCTGTTCCAACAACAAATTTGCCCACAGCAGGTTTGCCTCACCCATACCACTGACTGGCACGTATAGGATAAATTTTATCCCGTAAGCCCTAAAGCTTTCAACAAACTACCTACACAGGAGANTAATGGATCTGCAGTACTTTACACAGGGTTGTTGGGTGTGTTGTGGGGGTTCTTTGGGGCAAGAGGGGTGTTTCCTCATTGAAACTTGGCTGTGGCAGGCACTTTTCTGTGCCTACACCCTCTGTTCACTCCTCTTCCCGCCCCTCAGGTCCTGCTACTCTCTCCTCTGTCCCACCTGCCACAGGTCCTTCCTCTCCCTTCCATGCCTTTTCCTCAGCTCCCTTGCACTGGGACCAGCCTCTCTTCCCCTGGGGTCTTGCAGTTGCCATCCCACCCAGGGCATCCTTCTTCTGCTCTCTCCTCCTCCCCTCCCAGAAGCTCCGTGCAAAAGGAGCAGCACGGCGAGCAAAGGGGAAAGGACCTCGCAATGCCCCACGGCGCTGACCATAAGGATCCTCACAGCCAGAAGGACGTCTCAGCCACACCATGCTCCCATGACTGACAGAGAGAACAGCTGAGCAGGCTGGTGGTGTTATGGGTATTATATTGTGAAAGATAACAGTATGCACTTAAAACTCCGTTGCTGTGCATGGAAGTCCCGCTAGTATTTGGAGCTGTAAGGAAACAGAACACGTTAGGACATGCAAACAAGCTTTTCAGACACGTGTGGACTGGCCAAACACGGGAAAATTTTCACAAGATCATCAGGAGGAATATCTTTGGTACCAATATATTCTTTCTGCCAAATGTTAAGTCACTGTTCAAATCCTGGAAGCATTAATCTCCTTCAGCCTAGCAGCCTTCAGAAATGTTTTGTCATATGGAAAAATCAGCATGTTTTCTCAATTTCTCTCTTCACCTTAGTTAGAAAAAGCAACTTTAAAGTGAGGAGTTTAAAAGCAAAGTCAGCTTGAGCAAAATGGCCATATTGGAAAACACGAGTCCCAAATGACAGACGTTTGTCCAGACAAGAAGCAACTGTTAAAAGGATCTTAAAAGAGAAAATGTCAGCAGAGCTTAATGGCAAATATATTTCTCTGTACCAGCACTGACATTTACCTCAGACACCCCAATGATTTTCTGTTCGTTCCTAGAAAGTGTTCCAGCCCTGAAATTTTCTGTACAATTTGTCCTGATAGCCATCTTTCTGATGGTATTACTGTATTGAGGACAGGAATGAAGACTCCTGTGGGATCAAATACATAGTTTGAGTTATTATTCTTCTCTACTTTTTTTATTATTANGTCTCATTTTTCAGCGTTACCAGAAGGGACAAATCTTCAACAAACTTCCAAAAATCAGCTCTTTTGGTTTTGTTCCCACAGTATAATTGCAACAGTATAAGCCATAGCTCCATCCATCCCCTACATAAAAGAAGCCCAGCTGATCAGTTCTGGCTGTGTCAGAGGCTTTCTACTAAATCCAAAGGGCAACTCATTCTGCTGAAAGCATTTACCTGTGATGGTACGAGAAGGACAGCTGTACACAAACATGACTACAGGTCAACACAAAACCTTAAGTAATAACATCAGTGGTGTACAAACAATTCACAGGTTAGCAAGAGTTTCCTTTCAAAGGAAAGAACTCTCACCTGTTCCAACAACAAATTTGCCCACAGCAGGTTTGCCTCACCAATACCACTGACTGGCACGTATAGGATAAATTTTATCCCGTAAGCCCTAAAGCTTTCAACAAACTACCTACACAGGAGAAAATTTCCCCACTGCACTGATGTGAAGCCACTTTGGCCAGTTAGAATTGAAAGCTGCTAGAAACTTTGGCATGAGGGCCATAGGAGGATAAATACGTTAAAGATCATGAAGGTCTCAGTTACTGGGAAAACGTACAGTAATAGAATATTATATAAGTGTATGTATGCAATAGAGTATATTTATAAATATAGCATGGGCACATAGTTCCATTTTAAGACCAATCCTGTTTAATATATCTTAGTGCCATTGTTTATATATGGGTTTTGTGTGTGTTCATTATATAAAAATATTTGCTTTTTCTGAGTAGAACTCTGCACCATTTTTTCTCAAAACCAGCAATTATTTTATCGGAGATTGCCTCGTAATTCTAAGTTATCTGATCCTTGTTATAAACTGATTTATTGCACATTTAAGGCATGATCCATGCCAAACCTATTGGGATTTTCTCTTCCACCTTAGCCATAATCTTAGTATTAAAACAAATATGAACAAAACAGATGCGAATGAAATGAGTTTACAATTAAACACACAGTGGAAGAAAGCTTCAAACAGCTTTTTGTACATTTTGCAGTGGAATGTTGCCATTTCATTCAGAGGTAGGTACTTTGCAGAAACATAATGATTTCACTGAAATGCCATTGAGGAGGGGGGCAAAATTAAGAGCATATGCAAGGTCTTTCATTTCAAAAAAACCTTTTAATCTCAAGCCTTTTTACTTTGTGTTATATTTTAGCATAATACTGGCATTTAAATGAACCATCTTGATTTTATCAATATAAAATCTTTCAGTTAGAAAACTCAACCCTTTGTTGAAATTTCACTTAATGGGGTGTTCCAAGAGTGTATGTGCGTGCACACCCGCACCTCTGTGTGTGTGTGTCTACCATTTCTCTGGTTGTATTTCAGCCTGGAATGAAAACAGATTTTGAAAGAATATATCAAAACTCCCACAAAACTGAAATTATGTTGTTTTTTTTTTTTAACCGGGAGCCTTACAAAATTCCCAGCAAGAAGCAGAATGATGTGCAGTCCCAGGGTATTCTACCCTTGTGGATTATTTATAAGAATGCAAAAAAATCTGGTGCGGGAATGTTGAAACAAAGAGACAGACAAATTCAAAAGCTCTAACTCATAACATTGAAGTTAAAACATGACCTCTGAAACATCTTCAAGAGATATCTCCCAAAGATATTCTTGCTCCAACAGATAAAAAGATGGCTAAGAATTATAATATAGTACTGTGCCCTAATTTATTTGGGTTATCAGTTTACAACTTTCCCTAAGAATTTTTGGCAGCAATTTTGTGGACACTGCCAATCAAGTTTGCAACTTAACGTCCATCCAGATTAGTTTCTCACACAAAGTGTACTTTATTAGGACATTAAATACCTGACCTTTCAATATTAAGGTTTGCATTATCAAGTTGTTGGCACTAAGTAAATAATCTGTGACTGTTACTTAGCTTCTCATAGTTTTTGAAAACTAGGAAAGACAGCCTGGGCCCTCTGACAGAAATTGCATAGCTACATCTGGTAAGAGCAATCTACCAGATACCCTCAAGTCTGCAATTGTTGGAAAAGGATCATAAACCTGACTCTTGAAGCAAATGATTTGGCCAAATATCACTCAGTGTGTAACTTTGTATTCATGAATAAATGATTGAGAAACTGGAAAAGAGTATTTCCAGCAGCACCTTCCTTCTGCCAAATTTGGGACTCCACCAGGTCAGGTTTCCAACTAGGATATGGTTGGAAAAGGGCCTATTAGCTGAGGCAAAGAGCAAAGACTTTTGTTCCATTTCACATTGTTAATCTATGGGCAATGCATCCGCTACAGAAATAAAACCTGAAAACATAAATAAAACCATGATTTTTGGTGCCTAATTATTCTAGCTGATGTTTAGTTAGCCAAGAGTCACATGCAGACTTCAGAGCTGGATAAATTAGGTAATGACTCTTATTGGTACACTCATAAAAAACTTAACTGGCTCAAGTTAGTAAAGTAAGCTTTACTAAATTATAAATATTAATATATATAATAACAAAATTATTCCACTGTGTTGTCTTGCACTGTTCTGAAACAAATGCATCATGAAGATACAGCTAGGCCTGTTAAGTGCAATTCCAAAGAAATGTGCCTATCAATGAGCACATGTGCTCATACAAACTACAGAAATCATAAATCAAAACTGTGCCAAAAAATCCTGTGCCAAATTGATCCAAAATCTGTGCAGACATGCCAGTTTTTTCTTGAGAAGCTGAACTAATGAAGCGGGTGTCCTGCAGATGTAGTTCTTCACCACTGATCTCCATCCCTCCTCGGTGGGACATCCCTAGCTCACCCCCATCACATCCTCTGTTATATTGCCAGTGATAACAGGACATGATTCAATTTTTCCAGAGTTTTGCACATGCTGTTTTAACAGTCAAGAAGCTGCCAAACAAAAAGTATAAACGATAAGTTGTCATAATTGATTAATTCTCCTGGCCTTCTCTTCAACAGGAGCGCAAATTTAATTCTCTTTCCTCTACACAGAAGAAACTAGAAGGAACCTAATTATTTCTGGGATCTTGATTAACTTGACCAACTGTTTTGAAGCTGAAGCATCCCTCAGCTTTGACAGGTAGAAGCATCTGACAAAGGGAACATGTTCACATAAGCCTTAATTGCTTGGGAAATCAGGGTAACTATCTCAAAGCCCAGTAAAAGGCCTACACGACTCCAGCAAAATATGAAAAATGAGCCATTCAGCTACGCTTGAAAAATAATAAGTACAATTTAATACAAATGAACAGCAGCAACAACAAAACCCTTTCTTTTTCAAAGGCAGGTATCACAGATGAGTGGATGGAAATTACTGTACTTTCTTACAGGACAGTTCTATGGACTTCTAATTAGGGAAACCATAGCATACAATAATGAAAATAGGCAGATACGTAGTATGAACAAACAGCCATTCAGAAAGTCGTGTCTATTTTTTAATGGAATAAATCCTCTTCATCAAAAAGCCATCAAAGGTAATACCACAGAACAAAACCAAATTCAATTTCCGTTATTCATACTTAAAATATTAAAAGGGGCCGGGAAGATATGATCCAGCTCTCCTGGAGGGCTATATTTAGAAAAACAAGATCCTGGATACTAACAGAGCCTACCGCTCTGCTTCATGCCAGCACAAAATGACCTTGCTCCCAGGACCCGATGCAACAGCACAATGAGAGGCTGCAGATGGTTTGAATGGAGACTGAGCTGTACCAAGCTGTAAACCCATAGCGTACACAGAGGCAGAGCTAAAATTGTTGCCGTGTTGGTTACTAAAGCATTTTAATCTCAAATTGCTTTGAATGGTACGAAGGTTTTTCTATCAGGGTGTTCTTAAAGCTGATTGCTCACCAGCTGACGCTGAAAATACGAGAGTGGGAGAGATTCACCTCCCTGCGGCCCAGGTAGCTCGTAAAGTGGTGCATGTATAGGTGGTGGTGGTGGCACAGGGAGTTAATTGCCCTCCTAAGGACAGGGAAAGGGTAACAGAATCGCAAAGTGGTTTACAGTGTTAGTTACTGACATCATGCGTGCCAGCCCTGTTTTATTGACTAGCCCTGGCCAAATCTACCCACGGTTGCTGTTCTTGGCTAACCTTGACGAAGTCATTCCCGTTGCCATGAAACAGCTTCCTTCACTCTCACTCTTCATCTCCCTCTAATTGCCTTTAGTGCACTCTCTGCTCCTCTGCTTTGTTTCTCTGCCCTCCCACCTGTAACCTGGTTAGCTCGAAGCCGCCACTTCTGGATTGCACGGAATACTTTTGTGCAGCTGCTCTGCATGTAAAGGAGGAAAAACTGGTCTCTGTAGAGAAGAATGACAGTATCTATTAACAAAAGAAAGTGCTTGACAAACACTGTCCCCTTAGCAACCATGTAAGGCTGTAACCACAGCCAGACCTCTTAGGGTCCTCTGGAATGAACTGGTATCTTTAACCATTCCTACTGGGAGGCTTGTGCAGAGTATATAATCTGTGTGTTAATTTCATTCTGATTGCAGTGACTTGTTTTGTGTATGCTCCTGCCCAGCTGAGAGCTCAAGCCTGTGGAGCACTCAATATTTCCCTTTCCTATTGGACTTAGCCCCTAGGAGCAGTATTGTAAAAATTATTTTAAAAGCAATAGGGGTTCAAAAGGCTGCATCCATCTAACTGCATGCTTCTTTTTACTGATAAAAGGTATACAGCAACATATGATCTACTCTGATTTTTGGACTTAGCAGAGCTGTTCTTAATGCTGTTTCTGAACATATGTTCTGTTCTTACGTTTAAAATAACTACGAGAATATGTCATTCATTCTGATGGCACCACAAATATTCTATTGATGCATTAATGACACTACTGAATCTAAAGAAACATTTTTACTAAAAATGTATGCGACCTGCAGAATTGTTTAAAATCACTGTTGAATGCAGGAACCTATTTAAATACATTTTTTGATTAACATTTCTATTGCCTTATTAAAAGAGTACTTTCCATGAAAAAAACCCACATTATATGTGAACTGGAAGTATAGTCCTGGCTCTTTTAAAGATTATTCCTTTCTAAAATTACAGCAAGTTTAAGAATTCTGCAGAACTGTAGAATCACAAAGTTAAAGTATTATTTGTATGAAGTACTCAGGCTTTATCTACATCTTTTAAGGTAATTAATAAGAAGCTACTAAATTAGTTCATTAATACCATTTTATATTTGCTAGCTTAAGCATGCAATTTTGAAAAATTGCCCAACTTCCAGTCTGGCTGTTATTTAGCAGAAACTTCCACAAAGATTTCTGAAATGCAAATACTCATCAGTGGGGAACTTCACAGAGGGAGAAATGATAAAAAAGAAAAAAATTCAGTAACAAACTACTCTGAGGTTAGTTTGCAACTGAACTACATAAAACAAGCTGTTTAAAAGCCAATCAACTAACCTGCTTTCTCCTTCCCCAAGACCCAGCTTCTTCCATTAGAAGAAACAAATTGATATATATTCTAGTCTGACCTCCTTAATTCCCTTCCAGCCTGAATTATCCTCTGATCCTACATATACCCTGTGGTAATAAAGAATTCAAATACTATAAACATGTACATTTAACTGAGGAGGTCATCTACAGAAATAGCTGCAACTGTAGAACAGCAGATAAGTAAGTAAATATGACTCCCCCAAGGATGCTGGCACTAGGCAGAGCTGCCAGGGCATGATGGCACTAGAGCAGGATTGGGGAGTGGGTGAGGTGTGTTTGTAATGTATGGAAACATATTACAGGGGCAGTAAAGCATTAGCCATATAGCTTTAAACCCTTCATTTCTGCTTGGTGTGAGTTTGACTTTGGCATACATTTGCTTTAGCCATCTAAATGTTTTTCACAAGAACATGTGTCTTGATTTCTCTGCTTTTCAAAAAGCATAAGGTAGACATATTGAAATAAAACAGTGTTTAATTTCAGATGTATTAAATGTCCATCTAGTACTCACATCTTTTCTAAGAGAGGTAGGTACACAAGTACCTTTGGGAAAAATGTAATGGAAAATTCAAAGGAAATGTGAAAAATATTCACAAATCCTCTACGAAACTTAAAAAAAATTATCCTAAAGAACAATTTACTCTGCCGTTTTTGGTTTTTTTTTATTACAATATTGTTAAAACTGTGAGACAACAGCTGTCTAGAATGGTGCTTTCTAAATTTCTGCCTTCTTTGTCCCTTTCCAATATTAAACTCTTTTTCATTCTTTCCAGCTATGTTACCCCGCATCTGGAACCTCTCCACTACTGATCTCAATCTACACAATTACTTTGCCTTGGCAGTTCTTGTTGGCTCCCAAAATTGTTTGCAGTCCAAGAGGTGGTCCAAGTGAAAGCTGTATTCTCTGCCACCATTTTCTTTGCCAATTCTCCCAAAGTCATTGCTCCTTGTTGCTGGTTATCATCTGTGTGCTTCATTCCCCCTCCTCTACGCGCACTTAGCATCCTTGGTAGGTCATTCTATGGCTGCATTTCCTTTGAACCCACTCCCAAGCATCACCTTTGATATTCTTCCAGCTGCAGCCTGTGTGAGTCTCCAAAAGACAAAAGTATTCCACTGGAATTATATCACTATAGTTTAGGACAGGATCTGGCCTTCCTTTAAATTATTTAATGAGATTAATAATTTGTTGAATAATAGAGTATTTTAGTTGAAGAGAAATCAAGTTTCTTTGGTTAGATTTGTATTGTATTGATCCCCACAATACTGTTGCAAGATAAGGAAATGAAATTTCCTTTCTTTTACAGATAAATAACAGTGATATATGAGCTTTAATCACATTGCTCAATAAAACAGGACCAGGGACCATGTTGTTGCTCTAGGGTCAATTGGCATAGCCTGGATGTCTCCACACTGTGCATGGCTCTTTTTTGGTCTCATGAAGTGCCTCAGTGGTCCTAAGATATTATTATTGTATACATGATTTTTTTCTACTCAAAATGTCTCAGATAATGTCAGAGCTATATGCAGTACATCAGAGTGTAAATTCATGGCATTTATTGATATGTGGGTAGGTGTTGCACACCATTGGGCATGTTATGATGGTACAAAGAGGTAGTTAAGGGTGAAGAGTCTGCTGGGAATGTGTTGGAGAGCAGTGTAGGGTACAGGGACCTGGTACAGGCTTTTCTGTACCACCCAGAATTTTGGTGTGACAAATGGCTTAGAAGCTTTTTATGAGGCTAAGGAGTGGTCTTCCCTGAAGCAGAGATCTGCATCCTTTAAAATAAACTTACTAGGTGGTCTAGATGTACTGTGGTCACTTTGCCCAGCCATGAAAATCCAATGGAGTAGATTTTTCTTACACTAATTAAATGCAAGGCACTTCTCTAGGATGTAAACTTATACATTACAAGTTGTATTTCAGGGTACGCATAACACAATGACACTGATACCCAGCAATTCACAACATGGATGATGACACCATTGTAAAACAATTTGGCTTTGTTCATTCTCTCTGTGGAAAAGTTGCTTCCATAAGCAATTAGGGAATTTATTTTCAAACAGAGCTCATCTTTGGCAGTGATTCTCTGGTGGATGAGTTCTCTTGGGTTAGTATTTTTTTATGAAAAGTTCAGTGGTATTTCTATTACATGTCTCTAGCCTAAAATATGGTTTGAAACAGAAACAAGTACTTACTCATTTAGCTATTAAAATAAGTTGATAAGATTCACAATTCATGAACTGTGAATTAGTATACAAACTGAATTAATGAACTTACAAGAATTCATAGACTTACGTTAAATGAATTAATTTACAAACTGTAAGAGGAGATAACATATGGGGCCTGATGTTGCATGGAAACACTCTGCCACTCAACTATATGTTAACATGGCTATCAGAAACAGACAAACCGAAATCCAGCATATTCGGTCTAGCAGACTAGTGCCATCAATGAATCCATCCAAATGACTACTATACTTTGTCCTTGGCACAGAGTACAGTTCTCTCAGTTAAGGCAAATGTGTCTAAATCTAGACAGCCAGCATTCCAGTGGAAGCTTTTTGCTACCATGATAAGACAGCAGAGGTTAGAGCTTACGTTCTGACAACGTCATGGGTTATAGACCGCAAAATATTCTTGCTTGATGAAAAAAATAGTATGTAGCTAGGCTATCAAAGCATAAGCAGTGAGAGTTTTTTGTCTTCTCCTCCTTCCTCAGTTATAAAGCGTACCTGCTGTTAGGATTAGTTCTTCCCATTGGTCACCAGCTTTATAAAACTACTCTGCTTCATTTTATCAGCATAGTAAAACTACAGCTCACCGAAGTCAATGCTGTTGCACCAAATGACAATTAGGGAACTAATTGCCTTTTGCAGTAATGACACAATAGAGGTCATAACAAAATCACGACATGCCCTCCTGCCACTCATAATTAACTTTTCCTTGGAATGAGAGGAACATGCAGTCCTGTTGCAAAAATAACAATGTGCTTGGTTGTGAGCCAGAGTCAGTGATAAATAAATTTCTGATTACAGCCAGCAACTTAATTTACAAGCATCTGATTAAAAAAAAACCCGCACCACCACACAAACAAAACAACCTTTCAGAAAAGACAGCGATATAAATAAGACAATTGTGATCTAATGCACTGAGCACAAGATCGAAATCATAAGACTTGGTATTCCCACTGCTGCCACTAACCTGCTGTATGCCAACGAGCAAGTCATGGGCTGTCTCTATCTCAGTTACTTTGAGCCAGTAATTGGCTGCCTTTGGACACAGCTTAGAGATGAAGGCTTCAGCTGTGATCTGTGGATAAAATCTTTTTACATAGAAAAAGTTTCCATAATTTTAAGGAGAGATTAACAGTTTCAACAGTTGAAAGCCCTTAACTGAATTGTACCTTGTCTGCAGTTATTTATGCTGGGGAATTTTAGCAGAATTATGCACCTATGTGATCTGATTGAGGCCAAAGGAGCAGAGATAATCCAGCTTTATGCAAAAATAAGATCCATGCTGTACAAGTCCCACTCAGGTTTTGCCACAAAATATATTGTTCTTCTAAAAGTCTGCATTTGTTTCAAGCCAGCATATTACAACTGTATCAAACCAGTGAGATCAGCAAAATGAATATCATTTATCTTCTGAGTTAATGATCAGACATTTATTTTTAAAGATAATATACTGCTCTGTGTCCTAAATGAGCCAGCAATACGTGATCGAACAGAAAGTATGCAATTACGTGCCGATGTTCAGTAGGCAGAGAATAGTTCTGAGTGACTCTGGTGATAAATGTATCATTGTATAAAAAAATGCACTGAGCCATAACATCAAAGTTAAATGCCAAGCCTCTAAAACTTTCTGCTTCTGGAAAGGAAATAAGCAAACATTTGCCATCGCTGCCTGCGAATGACCTCATAGCCTTTTTACTAACAACTCTAATGGTGTGAGCCTTTTAGCACTCCTTTGTTTTGGTTGCCCAGCTTTCCCAATAATATTTTGTTTTCAGTTGCCTACAGAGTTGCCAAATTTACAACATTTGCCCAATGTTTTCCATCTTTAATCTCAGCTTTAAGAGTAACATTTTGCAACGTTTAGACAAACTTTTTGCTGTTTGTGCAGCTGCAGCACAGCCAGCAGTGTGCCCTCGTGGCCGAGAAGGCCAGTGGTATCTTGGGGTGCATTCAGAAGAGTGTGGGCAGCAGGTCAAGAGAGGTTATCCTCCCCCTCTACTCTGCCGTGGGGAGGCCACATCTGGAATATTGTGTCCAGTGCTGGGCTCCCCAGTTCAAGAAAGACAGGGAACTACTGGAGAGAGTCCAGCAGAGGGGTATGAAGATGATTAGCAGACTGGAGCATCTCTCGTATGAGGAAAGGCTGAGAGAGCTGGGTCTGTTTACCCTGGAGAAGAGAAGACTGAGAGGGGATCTCATCAATGCCTACGAATATCTAAAGGGCAGGTGTCAAGAGGATGGGGCCAGACTCTTCTCAATGGTGCCTAGTGACAGGACAAGGGCCAATGGGCACAAACTGGAACACAGGAAGTTCTGTCTGAACATCAGAAAAAAACTTCTTCACTCTTAGGGTGACTGAGCACTGGAGGAGGCTGCCCAGAGAGGTTGTGGCATCTCCTTCTCTGGAGATATTCAAAACCCACATGGACATGATCCTGTGCAACCTGCTCTAGGTGATCCTGCTCAAGCAGGGAGGTTGGACTAGATGATTTCCAGAGGTCCCTTCCAGCCCCTACCACTCTGTGAATCTGTGCTTAGGGGAAAAGATTGTTTCAATAATGCTAACCAATTAACGCTTACCTTTCCCCTGTTTATTGGCTGTACTACTTCCCTGGCTCAGCACGGAGATTTGTAACAAGTGAAAATCTAAATCCAACAGACTTTTGTGGTCCCCTGTGGGAGCCACAGCAAACTACTGTTTCCACCTAAGCAGCAGAATCTGGAAGTTTGCTCTGAAAATGTCAGTGCATTTCATTAAATGTGCCCACATTGTTCTGAAGTAACCAAAGACACCAAAACACACAGGGAATGGATCTTTGCTTTCCTCGTGCATGCTTGTTTTCATTGGAGCCTTCTCTGATTCAGAGCACAGACTGAACAGAGCTCTTGAATCAGAATCAAATCATTTGTTAAGGAAAGACTTCTCTGTAAAACTCATATCCTTTATTTTAGAAACTGTAAGATGCGCATTGTAATAGATGAGGAGCTGTAGGGAGAGAAAGAATAGTTTTCTCAATACAGAACTGGGCAGGCATTGGAGAATTGTGGGTTTTTTGCCAGCTCTACAACACGCTGCTCATGCTATGCTAGACAAATCGATATTTTTTAGATGGATATTCCTTATACAGCTGATAAGGGAAGGAAAAAATAAAGCTCATGGCTTGTTTTAAAATTGTTTGTCAGAACAGTTTTTCATGGGTTATCTTTCCAAATTTTCTTGATTTCAAAAACAATTTTTAAAACATTATTGGAAAAGATTTACTTTTTTGATGCTTTGGATAGGAAAGAGACAAGGAGAGAAAGGAAAGAAAAAAATTCACTTTCATATGTGCATAAATTAAGATCATAAAGCAAAAAAATTCAAAGGATCTGACTTTCAAGCTTTCAAACACATTATCCCATCTGGCTTACATTTTGCCCAAAGAAATGTATTCTGCTATCTGGGGACAGGGAGAGAACAACACTTAGGAAGCGTGTTCAGCGGCGTCTAACCAGGCTTTGACCTGCAAAGCTGCTCTCCTACACTGATCCATGGTGACAGTACAAAAGAGTGCGTAGGAAGAGAGAGGAGGCGTACGGTTGATGAATCCATGCCAGTGTTGTTCCACTGGCAAAATCCCCTCTCGGGGAAGGGAAGCTGTTGCAGAAGCTCCTGCAGGCTGAAGGCTGCAGCTGTATGCATGGAGCACTTATGCTAATTTTGCCCAACCTGGGCAAGGATCGGGGGCGGCTTTACCACCAACACAGCGTACCTCTGCTAAACACTCTCATTTTTGCTTGGGGCAGTGAACAGAATTAAGCTCCGAGAACAGAATCTATTAATCTGAATGGAGAGAAATAAGCAGTTTGTTTGCTACCACGCAGCTTGGAGATATCAGAGGTTTTCCACTGCGTTTTAAGGTCCCGTTGCCATAGTAGGCGTAGCAGCTCAGAGCAGCGAACTGCTGTCCGCGGAAGGGACTGGCTCTGAGGAGATACAGAACCGCGGTTCAAAAAAGGACACAAAGGCAATTACAGAGGCTGCAGGGAAATGAAATATTTTTTCTTTCATCACAATGCTTGCGGTTTCTGCTTTGACACTGGTGGCACAAGAATAAACGCCAAGAAAAGAAATTTAATCTGCATTTGAAGGAATGGGATTTTAAAAAGACAGATCAAACCAAATTCTCAATACATGGTGACAGTGTTCTCAAAATCAAAGACTTCTTCATGTAAAAATAGTCATGGATTAGACCTGCCTCCTGAATTTTATCCTAGGATCAATATTTTATGGAACTCCTAAAACTAGTGTATTTTCATCTAAAAAAAGCAGAAATATTATGGGTTATATTTACCTCATACTTCTTGTTGGAGGTAATTAATGCACATAAAAAGACAGTATGCCTTTAGATACTGTTTTCTTTTGAATCATCTGTTACGTAGTTTTATAGAGTTAATTTCAACACCCGGCAAGCCGAGAGAAACTGCAATTATGGGACCCTTTGACAGCTTGGGAAGACAAAGTTAAGAAACTTATAACTTCCAAGTACTTGCACAGGGAGTTCATTTGCAAAAGAATTACATAATGCTACGTTTGACTGCAGTTATTCTTCGTAACGTGTATTTTTGAGACAGCGGTGCACTTCTAGAGCCCAGGCCAAAAGATCTTGTTTACCCAACACTCATTACAATTTTGAATCTTTTACAGAAGCAGGATGGGATCATTACTATAAACCTGTATAAAAATATATAGAGCTTTGATTCTGGATATATTCAATTTTGCATCACTGATGGTAAATCTGTTTTGCAAATGCAGAATGAATATGTGTCTATATTTCTGCCAACACCCACCTTAGTTTACCACTGCTAACAGGGAGGCTATCATAGACACTGGGGTTTGTAATGCAAGAACAAAACCTCCCAGGTCTCTAGGGTGGGAAACTACAGTAACAATTATCACCTTCCAATCTTTGTTCTCGTGAATTGATGCGGTGACACATATTTGCATTTCTCTGATAGCAAATGGTAGGGCATGCTAATAGCTATTTAATAGTTGAACAATTATTTAAATTCACATTAACCCTAATTACTTTTTCTATTAAATCCAGTGAGCTATTTCCCCACCTCCAATGGAAGGAACCACGTGGTGAGGCTTACATGCAAAGAAGGGTCTCTAAAGCTTTTCTCACACCGGTTCCTGGGGGGAAATCCTGCAGAAGCCATTGCTTTTGACTTCTTGCCTCTGTCCCCCATCCTAGGAAGCTGAAGGATCAGAAAGGATCAGGACAGGAACTCTCCAAAAGCAACAATATTTAGCTTTGCTGATCCTCTTTGGCCTCGTAGCCCACTGGATGTATCCACCTGACCCAACCAATAGACATAACCAGGGGCCCAGACTCTGCCGTAAAAGCTGGATGCAGGGCAATTAGAGGGCAGCAGTTCTATTTCACACCACTATATTTTTGTGGGAACTCCAATATGACTCTTGAGCCGAGGGCTGCCCAGGCAACACCACATCCCCAGGTGCAGAAGACCTCTGTCAAAGAGGTCCTAGATAGCACGAGGAAGGCGGCAGACCCAGAGGACCTCTTTTGCTGAGCACGGCTGAGGGAGATTTGATCTTCAGATGCTCTTGCTTATTTTTGTTCAGCAAAGAAGAAACAAAAGCATATAAACAAAACCAATTTCCCTCCGTATACAACAAAAAAAAAGATTGATTCCCTCACATCTTCTGGAATGTCAGTCCTGGTTCTTCTTTACCCTCTAATTAGTTTATTACTATTATTACAGTTATTGAAGCACACACATGGTCCATCTCTAGTATGTAAGTGAAGGTTTTATTTGGGAAACCTTAAGATGGTGTAATCAGAAATGTGGCCATTGTTCATTCTCACTGTTGACTAATTTAATTTAGCCTTTAACATGTGATTAATTTTAATACTATGGGAAATTAATTATGTTTGTGTTCTAATGATCAGTATTAACCTAATTAGTGACCATGAAAATTCTCAAGCAAAGCACATAATTGTATTAGAATTAAGACTGTAAATATTTTGCTCATGGAAAAGTTCCAGTAAAACACTAATGCACTCAGAGACTACTACTGCAAGAAAACACACAGCATTTGTAAAATTACTTCCATAACGAGTTTCTGATTGCTAACTCTGCTACACAACATAACGGCGTTTGTAATACGATGTTCGAAATGTATCCATACATCACAAGTAAGCTACGCAATGCTTAAATCAATGTTTTTAAACTTCAGTTCACCACGTGTAGCAGAAATCCTTTTCAAGAATCCAGCACAAGCCTATTGTAAAGAGCTTGTGTTTATGGTGCCCACAGAAAACATCTTAAATCCACTTTTAAAAAAAGAAAAGTTATGCTCTGCTATGTTATTCTACACAGCCCTTCTTGCAATTAAATGATACCAAATAACCAAAAGAATCATTACAGTTCCCCTGGGATAATATAGTTATTCATACCTGAATCTGACCCTCCTTTCATTTACTTTGTTATAAAAAGCTTTCTTTTTTTTTTTTTTTTTTCCTTTTTTTCTTTACATTATTCCTTGCACTGTCCCAGATTTAAGACACTTTGTAATACAGGGAACATATTTGTCAATATGATCCCCGCAGGGTACCCATCATTCCCAGGTCCTGGGATGATTGTAATTAAAGTATTTATTTAAGATAAAATCTTTGTATTGAATTAGACATCGATCTTCCACTTGACCAGACAGTATTCTTTTATGTATTTGTGTACGGGTCTCTTTTGAAAGCACTTCCATCTATGTGCTGCTCAGAGTGAGAATGAATCTTCCCCAGACATGCAGAAATAATACTTGGAAATATAATTCCCAGCTTTTGTGGGGCTCAGGGTGAATGGAGCGGGCATTAATTCTCTTGTCACCTCCCAGCTCTCGGTTAAACAATTTAGCTCACTTACCAACTGTATGCAAAGAGCGCCAGAAATGTATCAAGTCGGTATTATACCTTATCAATTATGTATCGTCTCCAAACACAATGCAGTTCATGAAGTCTAAAACACAAAGCAGAAAATAGGGAATGTGTTCCTCCAGAGCTGCATCGTATTTATGCACAAAATAAAGATTTTCACTCTGAAGTGAATTCCTCTCTTTCCTTGCAACTTTTCCCCTTTTTATCTCATCCTATCCTTTCTAATCCCAGTTATGTATTGAAAACATAGAGATAACTAATCCATTAAAGAATTAGTGGAGGCGAGATCCTGAGGAGATGCTGGCTCCAGCAAACTGATGGTTTACCCTATGAAAGAATTTGGGAGACAGATTTTCAGTTTCCTATTTCTTCACATCTACATTAGCTGTGTTAGATACGCGTTTGTGCCTGAGCTCCCCTCTCCTGCATCAAAAACACACCTGCCTCTCCCAGTGTTGTGGAAGGTGTTTATAGACGTGGATGCATTAATGGATGGCTGCGCTCCAGTGTATGCCACGGGCTGTTTACTCTTTGGTCTTTCGCTCTGCTAGCTTCACTACCTTGTGACAGCATATCATTGATGGTAACAGTAACGATAGAACTGGCCTGGGCTGAAAAGATCTCTAGTAAATGCTTTATGGAGAGTGAGAAATAAACAAGTCTTAAAATAATATTCCAGTATTGATTTTTAAGAGATTGATGTCTTAAATATCTGTATCAGTTTTCAATATCCAAAAGTATCCTGCAAAATATACCTGTCTCCAGAGACTTGTACCACACTGATCTCTACATACACGGAGGGTTTTTTTCAGTCGCCTTTAGGTACTAATGATTGAAATCCAGGCTTTGGAAATCAATTTACCTTGACACGGAAAGCCTGGGTTGTTTTTTCACAAACATGCAGAACACAAAAAGCTGTAGGTAGTGTGTAGGCAAGTGTTTCGTGCAGTAAATGTGTTTGCTATCCTGGCTTTTTGAAAATCAACAGGTTAGGTCATTAATCATTTTTAAAACTCATTATCATTATGAGAAATAAAGCAAAGCCAACTTTTGATTGATAGAGATTTATTAATGGAGAGCTTTTATTGCTATATACTTAATTTTGAAGCTACTGACATGAAATGTTATAAGTACAATATATGACTGAATTAAAATTTCATTTTAGATAGTGCCATTCCCTAAAACCCTGGTCTGTCTCCTTCAATCACACTTTACAAGTTCAAATATCAGCTGGGCACCAACACAGCATTTGTACCAAGCTCACATGCACAAGCCTAAAAAAAAAAAAATCCTCCAAACTCATGTAAGAAAATGTTTTCATGCTTGCAGATACTAAAGTTATAAAATTGATTAAGACTGCATTGAAAATATTAGTAATAAACTCATAATTACACCATGGAAAAGTAACTATAGCATATCGTTTTTGGTGTTATTTATCATTGTGAACCACCTCTCACTTCATTTTCCACAACCACAAAACCCATAATGTCTAGGCTTTAACATTTTTAATTCAACTTATATGTCCAAAAATGGATGAATAGAACACGTATAATTAAATGCACAAACAGAAAATGTGAGGGCTAAAGGCATCACAGAGCAATGCAAACATGAAGGACAACTGTGATGTGGGACCTGACCCACCATCTTTGTTCAAGCAGTTTTTTCCAGAGGGAACCCGGGTTAATAGAACAAAAGCAGAACAGCCTCCAAGGAGTGCGTCCTTCCTTTGGGCATCCATGTATCTACTCTGATATGCTGAGATAAACCTCTGCTTGCCACTCAACACAAAATCGAGTGGAAACATGCCAAGGAAGCCTTGCGTAACCCTGCTGGCAGAGAGGGAATGAATGGAGACACGTTCAGGTAGGATATTTTTGGACCCCACCAGACTACTTGTTTTCTTTTTCAAAGCCATTTGCAATGAGAGTAACTTAAAACATCTCTAAATTATTCAGGGACCCTAGACCTGCACGCAGCTGACAAACAAGCAGGGAGCATTAAGTTTACCTTTGGAGGCTTTCCATAGCTATCCGGTAGGGTGCCTAGCAGGACTGGATCCCCAGGACCATCAAGCTGCTCCTCTTCTCGTGAAGTCCATGGGCAAAGTCAGAGAGGAATACTTTCCTGCATGGCAAGAGTTTCAAAAATAGTTTTGTGCTGCACAAATTAAAGCACTGGGAAGCTTTATATTTCTAACTGGAAAAAAATAGTATTTGCCAAAAGCCTAGGCAGGCAACAAGTTGGAGATGTTTTTGAACATTTTTGTTCTTTCATCCAGATAGAAAGAGCAGCTTTTAAAATTCATTCCACCATTATTTGGAACAAACCCAAACAAATATAATGGTATATATAAATTCACCTTTGAGTCAGCATCTCGTGTTTCGGCACTTCTAGTCACAGCATCTTTCAGAACAGTACATCATCCATATGCTTCATACACGTCTTTTACCTCCTCAGTAAATCAGAAGATGGATGCTAAAATCCAGAATGCAACCTTAAAAATTCCCTTGTTTTTTTAACAGGTTTTATTGATACTACTGGATAGATGAGGTACTTGAGGACATGGTTTAGTGGTGGGATGGCAAGGTTAGGTTAGTGGTTGGACTTGATGATGTTAAAGGTCTTTTCCAACCTAGATGATTCTATGATTCTATGATTCTACTGGTCAAGCCTGTTTCGTAGTGGGAGCAGTCAACCTCTCCTTTATAATTCAGACAAACAACTAATTGGAAATAAGAAAGAAGTTATCAAGTAAGGAACATTTGCAGTAGCTGAACAGGAATATTCTAAACTAATGATGAAAAGAAATATATGCAGATACAATAAAGAAGAATAAACTCCTTTTCACTATACTTTGTGTAAAGTATGAGAGAAAGGCATAAAAACATCACATGAGTCCCAATCCCACAGGAATCTCAAAACGATGCTTTTGTTTTAAGGAAAATGGGTGGGGTTGGGTAGGCTTGGCTTTTTTATGGTGCTTTTTTGTCAGGATTTTTGCCATAATAAAATATATAATATATAATAAAATAATAAATAATCTCGAGATCAGGTTTCCAATAAAACAGATTTACTTGATCAGTAGCTGGACGAAAACAGAGGTTGGCCAGGAAAAATTATGGATGTACAAGGTAACTGGTATCTTTGTGAGCTTTTTAATCAATCTCATCCTTTGAACTTTTCTTCAGATTAATTCCTTCAGATTAAAGGAGCAAAGTTTAGTAAATGTCACATGGTGCATGATCAAGCCTCTTTACTTCTGTAAGACTCAACTCACAAACATATATGGTTTTTAGGCCTCTTGCTGCCATTTTACCTGCGTGGACTATGATCCACACATATTAATAATACATAGTAACTGCATTATTGCATGTCTCGGGTCCCTCAAACCAAGCGATGACGTTCAGTCCTAAACCACCCTCACATCCCACTAATACGATGACCCCTCATTTTTATTATAGGAACATAGTTAATTGATAAAGGAAAATTAAGAGAATGAAAGCAGAGAGTCATTTCCATCCGGAGCTTGATAAGAATGCTGTGCTAGGTAATTCTGTATGCTTGTTCGGGGCTTTGTTACAAAATTGAGATGAGAATCACCAGCCGAGCTAGAGCGTGCTCATCATGACACCACTCCCACTGACTTCCAATTGGATTTGAGCATCCACAGCCCTCCTGGACCTTCAGAATCACAGCTTAATGCCATAAGCATACTTTTCCTACTGTACTCTTACTCAAAAATCGTCTGCTTTGTACTTACAGCTTGTCCTCTTCACTCTCTGCATCTAAGCACCCTGGTATAAACCTGACCATTTCTGTTAATGTTTTATGGATAGCGACTGCTTTATACTTCGCATTTTCAAGCCTTCCAGAGGTCAAGAAGAAAGGAGAATTTGCTGTATTTCCAAACAATCCTTCTGATGATGGTTGTAAATAGCTAGACAAAAAGTTACACCTGTTCATGCTGAGGGTTCTGAATGTAATTGGATTTCTTCCTTCCATTAAGTTAGGGAGAAAATTAATCCTGTAACTCATCTGATGAATATGAACTTTAGGAACGCTGTCAGTTTGCAGCTTGTGACTGAGCTAAAGGGATGCCAGTTTTGAAATGTTTGTTCTTGTCCAGTCCAGTCTTTGACTTTGAGCTTTTACGTTAAACATACATGTTTTTCAAGGTGCATTTTATAAATTAAACAAGTGAATGAATCTGAGGTATGTGATCTAAGTCAATTTATCGTACATTTTAAAATGCAGCTGTGGGTCTCTACTCCAGTAAGCCAGTGTCTTCATC
Organism: Aramus guarauna; assembly: GCA_013400195.1. NCBI lineage: Eukaryota > Metazoa > Chordata > Aves > Gruiformes > Aramidae > Aramus > Aramus guarauna. The sequence goes on along the minus strand of VXBL01007660.1, from coordinate 547,986 downwards.
ATGTCATTCCCTCAGTTTAAGAGCAAGGAGGGCATAAATTTGCAATGATTCCAACCTCCTGGCCTGGTTGTATCAATGAGCTGCTTAAAAAATAAATATTAATAATAGCAGTCATTACCCAAAGACTCTAAAATTATGCTTTTATTAAGCTATGTAATATTTTGTAAGATAGACAGGAGTACATTGGAATAATTTCTCCCAGCAGTGGAATTTAATCACTTAGAAGAACAAAGCAACTGCATAGCACAAGAGGCACCTATTATACTAACAGCTTAGGACAGGAGTCAAAGAACGTAACTTCCAAATAAAGGTTCACCCAGAAATCTGGGAAGGAGAAGGTGTTTTTACGAGTAGCACCTGGTCTTTACGCCACATACCTGAGCAGCAAAAGGTTCTGCAAGACTTTAGGAGGAGGCAAATCAGCCTTGAGCTGAGCTGTGACTTGCACGGTTGAAGGCTCCATCAATCCTCTTGCATTAAAAGCAGTGGTTTCCTCCTTCCCAATATCTGTTTGTAAGTGCATAATTTCTTTTTATATTACTTTTGGTTGACACTTCCACACAATACAAATATTTTGTGTTTGTTCATAGAAATATAGTTAACTATAGAAATTGTATTAAACTATCTTTCAGAGAACTTAATATAATTTTACTGGATTGTTTTAATACCATTTTTGAATGTTTTCTCTCTGAAGTAGCAAAAGAACATCAAGAAATTTGATTTCAAATATAAGCTCTGAGGGAACCCATTGACATAAGCATTTCTTGTATAGTTTGGGTTTGCAGCACTTTGACACAGAAATTTTTTTTAAGTTTGAGATATTTTAATTTTTTTATTATTTTTTTTAGTTTTAAGAGATAATGGAATGAGAACGTACATCATCTCAAGCTGGCCCAGGAGCACCGTTGTTCTTCCTTCACAGTGTCAGCCCACCTTAGCAGACATCATGCACTGCCTCCTCTGGTCAAGTTTACCATGACTGTAATCCACACCTTCAGGACTAGCGCCAGCAAGGAAAACATTAAGTTCATAGAGAAACAAGAAAATGAGACGTTGCAAGATACTAGAGCTGCGGTTCTGGGGACATCCAGAAGACTACTCTAGAGACAGCACTAACGCTTAGAGGGTAGCAGACAACTACTTTAATCTCTATTGACAGTGGAGGTGCCACACCATCCAAAGTCTCAGCCACCCGCGAGGTACTGCGGCAACGTCTCCCCTACGCCCTGTCCGGTGAGTACATGGCAGCGAAAGATGCTGCTGTCTTTTTAGTCAGCACTTACATTTTTCACAGGACAGTGATTTCTTAGAGGGACAACTTCTTTCGTTTTTATTCACAGAAAGTCTCCGAAAACCCAGAATAGATGACAGGACTTAGAGAGGAGGATGAGTAATTCAGTGGGTTGTATTTAGTGAATAATGATATCCTTGCTGAGGGAAGCATGTATTCTATGTTTATTCCTCAGATGACAGCAAACTGCCTGTAATTATTGTTATTGTACAGTTACAGAGCAGGGGGACAGGAAGGGGTAGAGTTGATAAGATTAGCTAATTAGACTGCTGGTGGACATGCAAACAAACTGTAAAGGCAAAGAGCTATTCAGACGGACCTGATGACTAAAAACCAGCCTTCAGTGCTCCTGCCAGCCCTCATTGCCCTGGCTTCCTGAGACCATCCGTTTTGGTCTAAACACTGATCTGTGCCACGCATTAAGCCATTTGCTCGCAATAATGCTTGGGTAGATCCCACACTGGGTATGATGGGTTGCCTGGCAACTTAAATTCATTTAGCAAAATTTAATTTCCTTTATATTATTACTTTTATTCTATAGCATGCAGGGCCGGGTAACAAATTCTTACATTTTGCTACCAAGAAAGGATTTATTTTTTGTTAAAACTTTCCTTTGCAGTGAGCATAAAAGCAACCAGAAGAAAGAAAGGAGGGAGGGAAGTGCAATATAGACCAACGTTTTGACCTAGCTTTAAGTTTCAGCGAAGCAATAGAATGTCACAGTATGCTAATTATTTAATCAACCCACATCTTCTCTGCTGTTCATGTATTATTCTGACTATCAATCGAACACCATCTGCCCTCACAGAAAAATGTTCCTGCAACATACAGAATATTTAGCTGGCAAGCAACTACCACCATGTTTGCACTAGAAAGTCGTGAACCTGAGAAAGCTTGAGGAGCTTTGGGACATTCAAAACAGCTCTGGCTCTCCCTTGGCCTTCCTCTTCTGGTGGAAGAGGATAAATAAACCGTTTCCATTTAAATTTAAAATAATGAAGTAGTTTCATTAATGGCTTTGAATGCAAATAGGAAGCTGAGCTTTGGAATCTGGTGTTCCTTTTAATGAGAAATTTCTGTCACTTAGAGAAGCGTGGGAAGCAGAAACGAGGAGAGGGAGAGGGAGAGGGGGCGGCTCCGGCTCCTCTTGTCCGCTGTGCTGGAGCGGCGCTTCCCCCCAGGCTCCCACCCGCCTTCCCGGGCTGGCCCCACTGGGCTCGGGCTGGCCCCTAGTGCTCTCCTCCCCAGCCCCAGGCTGGGACCCTTCGGGGGGCTGCCTCATATACCCTGGGAGGAGGAACCTCTGGCTGTGTTAACGCTTATCCCTTACCTGCACAGCAAGTCCTGGCAGGGTATGCATTTTAGAAGGTAGAGAGATAATTCTGGTCTGAAACAGGAGAACAACTGGCTTTGTCAATGAGATCCTGGTAAAATACTCAAGGGAAAGGATTTTGGAAAAGTTGTTTGCTAAGTGTAGATTATAAGGGGATGTTTACCTCAAATAGATAGAAAGGTTTTATACTTCATTTTAAGTGCAATGAATAACAGAAAACCTATGCCAAAGGAGGATAATATTACTTAGTTACTTTTTTTTTAAACTACTAAAACAGATAGACAATTGTGAAACTTCATCCTAAATTGCTTGAGTTGGAAATGCGGCACAGTTGGCCTCTTCATCATTTCCCAATCAAGTGCCGCTTGCTTGATCCCAACCAGCTCTCCAAATAAACAGGTACAAGGATTGCATGTGCTATAAGAAATACCAAATGCAGAGGCAGCCAAAGTGTCTTTGGGTGCTATTTAGAACCAGTTTTTGGAAAGACGCCACTGTCTTTATTTAATAGATCAGTTAGTAGGCTAGTTACTAGATGTTGAGTCATTCCCTCATCCCCTGCTGTCTTGAAGCCTGGCATGGCGCACATAAGCCCACGCCTTACCTGCCAGAATGGCCAACAGCTTTAGAGCAACGTGCCGTATACCGGTGAAGAGCCGTCGATAAGGCAGGGATGGATCCACCTACCAGAACAAAAACACTGGGCCATGACGCCTCTGTTGTCCTTATCCCTGATTCCTTGGAGCAGGACCAGGGATTTCCAGTGGGACTGGAATTTGGCCCAGTGTGCCACAGCCCCATAAAACACAACTGTCTATCGGTTAAACAATGCCAGGCACGTCTCAGCCTGAAGCCTGTTTAATGACTACTGAGAGAGGAGGGGGGAAAAAAAAAAAAAAGCCCTCTCAGATGCTATTGCTTGGGTTTTTGCAGGATGTAGGACACATTAATTATGAACAAATGAAATGATGACAAAACAGAGATGAGCCATGTAACTTGGTTTGGCTGTAATTCTTGGTATATGAAAAAAAATGACAGTGCAGGCTCAATGAACATAAATTCTGCATGAAAAATATATTATTTTGTTACATAGTATCTATTTGCTTAGGATAGTAGTTCACTTTCTTCTGCTATGTGGGACAATGGTGCATAAAATTGGTTAAATTATTGTCCGTTTAGCACAAGTGCTTTCTACAGTAACAGAAGAATCCTGGTTCATTTGGCCAACAAAAGCTGTTCTGCTAAAAATGTCTATTCTTTCCTAGAAACAGAGAAGTCCAGCAATGTGAGGTGGCATTCACTCAGGACGTGTTGCCGAGGCAATCGCGGCAGGACAGTGGGTAGGTGGCCTTCCCTGGGGCTGCTGTTTACCCTACCCACCATAAAGAGCAGATGTTCCTGGTTTCTACAATAGGATTTTATGCATTTGAGGACCTCAGCTTTTCACCTTTCATCCACCTCTTTTGTTTTCCAGTCTTCCCTGGACCAGTTGGCCCACACCTGCTCTGAATAGTGCCCCAAATTAGATGGATACTCCAGGCCAGACAAGGTCTGATGTTTTTGAGTAGAAGGGATGGATTACTTAAAAACTCCTAAAAGTTATACTCCTATAAAGGTAAACAGCTCTGAATTATACTTATTTTTTACCTATATTGTCATACTGTGGACTCCTCTTTAATCTGTGGCCCACAATACCACCTTGTTGGGTTTTTGCAGATCTTTTTGTTAAGCAGCATATTTTGTTACCTTGTATTGTGCATTTGATTATTCCAGCCTAAGACTCTGATCTTGTCCTGACTGAATTTCTTACTTTTTTTTGTTTTCTTTCCCAGGCCATTTTTCCTATTTGTTGATAACATCTTGAATTCAAATCCTGCCTTCTAATGTCCTTGAAGCTTCTTATCATTTGCAAATGTAATAAGCATAGGCCTTTGTCCAGCAGTGCCCATTAACAAATCCATTAAAAGACGTGCTCCAGAACAGACTCTAATGGAAAGCTTGTGATGTAATGTCTGCTGCCACCCCTGCCCTCCAGAGATGCTGCCCTTCCAGCTGGGCATCAAACCCTTCCCTCAGGCCTTTCAGCGTTTTCCTGGCTTTTCCGTGTTGTGCCACGCTGCCATAGCTTGCAAATCAAGATAGAGACCATCTATGGCTTCTTCTCTGACCACTCTTTTCTGGAAGGAAATAAGCTTGGCATGATGTAGGGTTTTGTTGGTTTTGGGTTTTGTTTGGTTGTTTTTTTGGTTTTTTGTTTTGTTTTGTTTTTTAAATCAGTCACTTCTTTTGTAGATGCTTTTAAACTGTTTTTGGAATTTGTCCTAAAAATTTGGAGCTGATGCAAACTGCTTTATAATTCCCTAACTTTGCTCTACCTGCCCCCAGATATATCTCTGGAAGACAGGCACCATCTTAGCTTTTCCCAATCTGCTGGTGTCTTGTCTGTACACAACAAGTTTTCAGAAATCCTACATCCCATCTCTATGTATTCAGGGACATGGTCCACCAGGCCTGGTCAATCTTAAAACAGTCTGCTTAAGTCTTCTCTTAAGCCTTCCCTGTCTTAGGCTCACCTTATCCATTTGCCTCTAGCGTTAGTTGCACTGGCCGTCTCTTCCTCGTAACTCTTTCACAAATGCAGAATAGGCATCAAACACCCAATTCCTCTGTGTCATCTGCAGATAGCGCTTCTTCTCCATTGAGAAACAGGCTCTCTCTTTTCCTGAGCTTCCTACTACTAAGGAGATAATGACTTTCTTTTAGCAGGTATCTTTTAATAGTTGCAGGGTATGAAATATGACCTCCAAAAGACCTTTTGAAACCCCTCCTGAGAGCTGATTTCAAGGGACAAAATTTCTTGAAGCTCTCAGCTTCAAGAAAAGCAGCCTACAGAGATGAACAGAGCAAGGGAAGAGCAAAACAACTGTGTAAGATTCAGACCCTGATGATCACCTCCGTCTCTCACCAAACACATGCAAGAGGTAAGAGAAGAAGGTGGTCAGCATAGCCATGTTCCTGCTCCCAAGTCCCTGACTAGAGACCAAAAAAGTCTCCAAGGCACTTAGCCTGAACCACAAGAAAAAAATTAAAGAAACAGTTTGTTTTAAAGATAGTAGAAGGGGAAGAAACCCCCCATCCCCCCCCCCTTTCTTCAACTTTCCTTAATGACAGTGAGATGTTTCTTTCCCAGCAAAAGCTAACTGCTACTCTTGACATGCCTGATGTCAGCTGGAGGAACAGATGGCTCAGTGGTTCATTTCAAACCGTTCACTCAGCCAAACAGCACAAATTGCATTAATTGCCTCACAGTACGAGCAGAGAACGGAGCACTTCGTGTGTCCTAGCCATGAATCACTGAGACTTCTCATCATTATGCGCATTTGACAGGGCAGTCGGGAACTTATCTGCATGCTGGGAGGGGTGGGGATAGAGGGAACGCAGCACGAGAAAGTGCCTGAGCTGAGCACTCTGCAGGTAACAGGAGATCCCCAAGAGCTGATTTGGCTTTTGACTTTTGCCTTGGCATTAAAATGGTTTCCTCAGCACAGTGCCTCTTTCTGAGGTATAATTTCTTAACACAAGAACGTACAGAATAACACATCCACTGACCGGCTCCAGGGAGCAGGAGGAACAAGATTACTGACCTTCTTCTCCATGTCCACACCGAGACCAGGAACATCTTAAATGTGCTGGAGGCACTTCTATAGTCCACCCCTTGCTTTGCCCCTTCCTGCAGCACAGGTAGCTTACACACCCTTGGAGGTGATGGTAGGGCACCTAAGAGAAAGCAGGTGTCCCAGAACCTCCCAGCCACAGTACCTGGGCAGGGAAACCACGGCAAGAGACTCTCTGTGCCTGCCTTCAATGAGACCCTGTATCCAAGAACTGAAAAAACTGATGGAGCCAAAGACTTTGAAACAAACTCCTAATATCTCTTTCTTGTTTTGTTTCTATAAGCTGGAGCCTTGTATATGTTTAATTTACTAGTGCAAATGTGCATGAGCCTCTGAAAAAGATCATGCAAAAGGTGAATCCAGGAAAAGCGTTCTCCTTTATGTTGGACTGCTCTGAACCTTGCCTAATAAAGTGATTTATTAGATACTCCATATCCTCTTGAAAAGTCCTGGCACCTTGCTCATCACTTGCAAATGGAAGGCGTTAGCATTTTGCCCGCTGAAGATATTACATTTCTGTTGACCAAGGAAAAAAAATTGGCAAATTACCGCACAAGACCAGAAGTTTAAGGACACAGCCTTCTAGCTAATATGATCACTGATGTTTCTCTGCTACCTACTGAATATAACTTCTTTATTTCAACAACATTAGTAAAATACAATAGCAGGAAAAGACTAACCTTAGTCTCCCACAGGCTGTTGAGATTCCTGCTGCAAAGCTTACAGACAAGTCCTGCTGCTCCTTCCTCCCCCTCCTACTTTAGAGGGAGCAGAATCATTGCAGTTTAACCACCGGGGGGAAATTTCCACGTGGGGCACTTCTATGTGCATTGCCAAATTCTGCTTGAGCCCCTCCTGCAGGAAATGAAAAGAAAAAGCAATACATACAGAAACCAGATGCCCCAGCTGTGCTGTAACCTTCCCTAAATCACAAAGTGGCCTGATTAAATGGGTGACAGCTGAGGGGCGGTTTGGTTTGCTTCACCCCTCCTCCACAGCTCCCTCTCTGCTAAACCTTGGCTCCCACACATTTTTAGAGGAGAGAGAACCCTCACCGTTTTCCTTTCTTAAGCACAGGTCAACAGGAGGGAAAGGATACCTAGTTGTATCTGAGGAAAAACCACAAGTATTTCAGGGCTCTGCTTATGTGAAAGTTACTTTATACCATTAATCGCTCGGCCTCTCACAAAGTGTGGAGAAAAAAACCCTGGATCTAAGTTTGTTCCACTCTGTCTAATCCATACCTCTAAAAAAGGAGCGGCAAAATTCCTAGAGTCAGGTCTTCTCACGCTGGGAAGCTTTGCTTTTGGTGCTCTGTAGCTCTGTACCGTGCTGCTTTGGTCACGCTGTTTTGCTCACTCTTTGTTCACGCTGATGGCTGTTTCTGCACCACCAGAAACATCCCGTCCCTTCGCACTCGTAGAACTATTGTGGGACCTCTTCCAGTAACTAACGGAGACTTTCCCTGCTGTATTTTCCCCCTCAAAAAGTAGCTTGTGTGGAGCATTTAGGTGCTCAAATTTTGAGCGCTATCATTTGGACTCCCTTCCTTGGAAACAGGACCTTACTGTGCTTCTGACATCTGCTTCGGTTCTTCTCATCCGTCAGGACGAGGTGGCCTCCTTCGTGCCTAGGGGCTCCCCGTCTCCCATGGACTAATTCCACCCAACGTGCCGATGCCAGCACTTAAGGTGAGCTGTTTCACAAAGCTTGTAAGCACTCAGAGAGCTTCCGCATCACAACACAATCTCTGAATGTTATCTCTTTCCTTTGGACTCAAGCAAGCAGCCTCTGAAGTTTCTGGAAAGCTTCCAGCTTGTAGCAGGAATTAATTCAGACACTAATTTATTCCTTTGGGGCTTTTTCCTAGTTTAGCTGCATTTTACCAGGATTTAACTGCATTCCACCCAACTCCGCTCACAATACCAGCGCGGGAGAAGGGGAGCGAGAACAGAAGTACCAAGCAGCCTGAAGGATCTGGAATGGCAGAAGGAGGGGGTGTTCATTACCCCTGCCTCCTCCCCTGCTCTGGGAGAAGATAACAGGCAGCAGAGCAGCAGTAAGTCAAGCTACAGACCTGCAACCTCAACTCTTGTTTTTTTTCAGTTAATTTAATCACGTCCTTTAATGTAACAGGGAAAGAGTGAGACCATGCTTAGGAGCAGATAATTTCAACTTCTAAGTCATAGTGCTGTGGTCAGTGACGCCCGAGAAACAGGAACTGTCAGAAAGTCTGGCTTATTCTCCAGCTACTGAAGTTTTCTGTCAGCACTGGCTGTGCCAGAGGAACCTTTTAAAAAAGGCATCCCCCAATCGATCAGCCATTGCTTGATGCTCCGACGGTCTTTTCTGGACAGGTCTACCACGGTGACCCCAGCTCCAAAAAGCTGCAAGGCCAGGTATGCTCTCCTCCCTTCAAACTCTTTCCCAGGCTAAAGGAGTGTTAAAGATGTGATTAAAGCTAACGAATAGGGGAAAGTGCCCAGATCGACACACAGAGTAACGTTGGAGAGGGAAATGTAATTGTTCATGCTACAGAGGTGCCCAGTAGAAGAGACGGCACTGCAGTAACTTAGCAGCTCATCACAGCAAAAGGTGCTCTGATCCTCCCGGCCTCACCAAACACTTACTTTCTCTAAAAACCCCGATATAGGAACTTCTCAAAGACCTTGTAAAAGTCCCAATAACTTGTATTAACTGGTTCCCATTTATCCATTTTATGTCTATGGTCATGACTCGCTACAAAACTGATTCAGCTTGTCCCGCTTTGATTTTTTAAAAGAATGCATTATTAAAGCTAAATATTCATTCTTTATTAACCTATTAATTCAATGGCAAAGAGGGCTTTGGAAACCTCCTTTTTGAAACCAGGGCAAGTAAATGACATGGAGCTTGCCGCTTCATAGCCAGCAGTAGCAAGGTACCAGCAATGGTTTTCAGTCATGGCCTCTGCAACAAAATTCCCCTTTTGTAAGAGTGTAAAGGAGGGGCTCATAAGAGACCTTACAGCATCCTGATAAAACCTCTGTTTAGCAATTCTGGTCACATCTCTTTACATTTATGCCAGCATCAGTGGTAAGAGTTTTACCCAGGAAATGTAAATGTCACATGTGGCACGCAAGGCTTCAGTGTGATTGTGCTGTTTTCTCTGAAAGACTAAGGCCAAATTTCTGCTTTCAGTTGCAGTGACATAATTATGTTGTCAACTGCTCCAAGGTTACCGTCCTATTTTTGTCCTCTGTCTTGTTGTTTCTCTGTACCTTACCTTGATCTCTCTTGTGTCCTTTACTGAAGATTTCTGCATCTCCCTTACATAACCAAATATTTATTTCTCAAGTACCATCACTGACTGTTATGACCATTTCAACATCTCCATTTCAGGTAACTAATTCACAGTACCAGCTCATAGCTGTGAGCTGTTTATCCAGCTGTGAGCTGGTGGTCTCAGCCCTACTCGCAGCCCACCTGGTAAAACAAGCAACCCCCAAGCACCACTGAAGCTAACGGTTAATTAAAATGTAACCAGCCCTGTGCTAATTAATTACCCTTCACTGTCAAGCTCAGCACAGAGGATGAGACCTAAAGCCACAGGGACTCAACTGTCTTGGATCCAGCGTAAGCAAAAGGCATCCTGTTGACCGAGCTGGCGACAGCGGCACGCACGCATCGTAAACCCTGCGCAGTGCCTTTGAGGCACGGTACGCAGCATGTCCTGCAGTCAGGCTTCCTGCCCTCCTCCTCCTGGGCTGCTGCACGGCACGACTCGGCCGGCGCGGGTGCCTGCAGGCTGGTGGCTTACGGGTCACCTGGCACCTCTGGGGAGCCTCACCCCAGCGACCTTCCCCAGGGCACGTGCTCCCTTCCTGGTGCAGAACCCGCGGGAGGTCTCTGAACAGGCCGATACGGTGATGAGAGGAGCCCTCCGCCATGCAGGTTTGTCCCTGGGTGGCCCGGCGGGCTCTGCGACGGGAGGGATGCTGTCCTCCACTTGGTCTCACCCCCTCCCTCTTTGCACAGCCCCCTCATACATCCACCGCGTACGCTTCTGTGGACGGGCTTTCTGAAAATCCCCCCACAAAGCAAAGTGCTCCATCAGACACGCTTGGCTACCAAGTCCAAAAAAACCCCAAGCCCTGGAGAAGAACTCCAGGGGCTGAGGCCATGGGAGCACGGCTAACGCGGAGCTGAGAAATCCTGGCAGCCTGTGACAGCACAACTGTAGGGTAATTGTTAATTCTGCTGTTGTTGACAAGAATGCTCCAGTTTCTCTCTCACGTGATTCGTCCCGTGTCTCCCAACGGCTGCTGCAAGACGAACCACCTGCCTCCTTACGGGAGGCTGCTCCCCAGCGCTGGAGACAGCCTGTCCCCGAGTCACCTTTCCCTCCCTCCTCCACACACACACAGTCAGCAGCAGAAGGCTGGCTCCTCTCCTAACGCAGTTTCATAAAAAACAGAATACATTGCCTTTTTGTCATCTTTGAAAGGAGCAATAAAACCTAACAAACCTATTATCCTGATTAGGTTTTACTAATGAAAAAAGGAGCCGTTACAACTTCAACTCAATAGCTGGAAGAACAATATTCCTATAGAGACAGGTATGTCTTTCGCTTGGTCATCAGTTTCCTGAGAGATGGGAGATGCTGAAAAGGAATTCTCATTTAACATCTGCATCCCAGTTTTCACCCTCGGGTTTGCACTCCCAAAAGCGAGCTGCTAATGCCTCAGCACTACCGCGCGCTAGCAGCCGGCGCCTGGAAAGCCACCTGCCTGGTGCCAGGCCCTCGGCTCTCGCACTGCGTTACAACGCCTTCCACCAACGAAAAGAATACAGGGTTCGTCTCCAGTACTCCTGAGATTCTTTTGAAACGTTGACAAAAAAGTATTTGGACAGCATCACCCCCTTTAAGGTATGGTACTGACACCAAAATGAACAAGGTTTTGTTTCAAATGTGCTTCCTCAAGATGAGGAGTTACTCATCATTGGCGCATTCTTGGAGAAAAGTTGCAAAAAACTTGTCGTGCCAAGATTGCACACTGTCAAGTAAAAAAAAAAGTAAAATATTGTATTTGCTAGCCTCTTTTCTTATTCCATTTGTGTCAGAATTTGAACTTTTTTTAAAGTGTTGAACAATTTAAAAAAAAAAGAGACAAACCCCAGATGTACATATTCCATTTCTAAAATTGACTAAGAGCATCCACAAGAACTCATTAGGTTCAGCCACCTCTCTGAAAGCCGCATTATCATCAGGAAAACGCATTATAAGACGGGCTCTTAAGTAACTCATTTGGAGCCAGCAATTGCCTCCGCACGCGAAGCATCGGTACCCATGAACGCGCACCCAGGATGGACCAAACTCCGACCTCAGCGCTTGCCTTCTCATGGTAACTCACTGTTGTCGGAGCTACAAACCACTTTGCAGGTTCCTGCTGCAAACTACACAAGGAGGGAAGTGTTTAAAATAAGATTAAAACTTTCCTTTACCCCTTTTTTTTTTTTTTTAAACAAGACCAAATCCCCTCCCCAGTTCACTGCAATTCCACTATCAAGCGCAAGTAAGATTTTGCCAGGGCAGAAAAATCTCAGGCATGAGGTCTCTAAGGGCAATCACACATCAGCTTTGTGCCTGCATCTCAGAGCATCAAGTGAAGGCAGTGAAGAGGCATTTACATGCTACTTTGGAAATCAGCGAGTTATAATTAGTAATCAACATTAAAAATGTAACACTGGTATATACATTTCAAATTTCAAAGTGTGCTTGTCTTAGGAACAAACCCAGGTGGCTGATACGAAAAATCATGAGGGTCTCAGACTACGATTTGGCCCTACTCCCATCAAGGCACTTTGCTCTTAACTTCAGCGGGGGCAGAAAGATCCTTGCGTAGTTTTAAGGCTCCGGCACAAGGCTCCTGCTGCTTCTTTAAACAGTAGCTGCCCTGCATCGTGTTATCTCCCTAAGCAGCTATCCCACTTTAGCTTCCTCAGAGGTCAGCTATTCATCTCTGCTAAGTACATCCGGTGGAGAAAGAAAATTCCTTAAGCCTATTTTGTGTGCTTCTTTTCATATGCCCAGTCACAAGTCTCCCACATCGAGCCTAGGCCATACAAGAAAATTCCCTGTTTGCGGCTACTGCTGTCTCTGCTGTGCAGCAGATAGATGTTCGCAAGGAGAGCTTTGCTGTGACCGGCTCTTAATTCTTGTGTGCTACAGCAGAGGTACATAAAATTAACAGAAGTCACTACTTCAAATGCAAAGCAAGAAACTGCATGGATCTGTGTGTCTACTGAATGGATTTCAGGACTTAATTACTATCTGAGAAATACAGGAATGAAGAATATAATAAAAAATTGGCTAAAATTATGTGCCTGTGCATTTACTCAAGGAGTTTATTTCACCTTGGTATATTTACTTAAGCCTCCCAGACAAGAATTCCCTCACAGCTTATCACAGGACAGATGTTTCATTTGGGCTCATGCAGGGCTCACCTGTCCCTCCACAGAACAGCCTTCCTGCAGGCCTAGCACACGCTTACAGAAACCAATCTCTCTACTTTTAGCTCCTTTTAAATTCTGTTTAGCTTCCTGGAAGAAGAGGAGAAAGAAGAGGCGGCACCATGACACTTCCATGCTGTCCATAAGCAACCAGGAAAAGAAAAAAAAAACAAACAACCCTGCTCCCACGGTGCGAGATACGAGCCCACAGGTATTTATTTGCAACCGCACCGCCGGGTTCTGTGCTCCACAACGCTGCTTTGGTGATCACGGGGCCAGGCAGACCCAAGCTCTGCCGCCTGACAAGTTCAACTCCATCTTCCTTTGCAAAAACCCCCAAAACTTATCCCTGGTAAAAGTGACCAGCTAGAGGGGCTGCTGTAAATAGGAGGCAGAGATATTTAGGCCACTCAGGAAAAAAGTGCAAACCCACATCTCTTACTTAAGCACACTCATTGATTTTCATTCTCACAACTGTCAAGTTGAAGCAAGTTCAACTCGCATTCGTCAATACGCTTGTGTTGAAGAGCCTCCGCTTGCACCTCCCTTACGCAGGCTTACAGAATAGTGACCGCATTAATACTTGGGCACGTTTTTCCCCCTAGATTAAAGGAAAAAGTTGCCTTTGATAAAAGAAGGTGAGTTTGCTACACCTGAAAATGAAGTGAAGCAATCCAATCAAGTTATTTATCATAGCATCAGTCTTTACTGATCAGTGAGGTTTTCAATATACAAGAAGGGTAGTTCTGGATTGATTTGGTTTCTATACAGAAGAAAGACCCAAACCTGGGTTTCTTGAATGACATCCTTCGTTTCTTGTTGGAGAGAGGACCAAAATATAAAAATTTAATATTATATGAACAATTTCAACAGAATATTTAGTAAAAGGGAATAAAAAGTTTGATACTTTTTAGAAAACAAACATCAAAAAGTGCATTAGCAGTAAAATCCAGATCCATCCAGTCGTCTGGTCTGCAGTATCATTTATTCATTTTCTCCTGTAACAAAGAGGTGCACATTTTTCTTGGACTGTAGCATTTGAGCTGTGCGATCGATGCCAACCACCGCAGCCAATTTCTGAGCATCATACTTGGAGTAGAGCACAGTACAGGTCCAAGTAGCATCCACTCCACTGTCTGTGGCCTTCATCATATTACAAATCTCACTGTAGAAGTGGGAGTAGGTTGGTAACTCGTAGAAAATGAGGTTCCTAATGCCTTTTATCGTATACCTGTCATAGAAAAGAAACAAAAAAGTAACTTCGTCGCCAAGTTTTAACATGCACATTTTGTAAAACATCAATCCTATCTCAGTTCTTCCAGTATCCATCAACTCCAATGCACATCAGTTGCAGCTCAACTCTACAAACCCTGCACTGAAGGCTAAACTTAACACAGACGTGGGGTTGAGGGGTGGGGGGGTGTCCAACTCTGCCAGGCACTGACACTTCCTCTAAAGCACAGACCACCACCAAATTCTGCAGTATTCAGCCTCTTTGGCTCAGATTTTAAGACTGTATTGGCAAAACATCTTCTGCTAATAGAAAAAAAAAACCCCCACAACAAAAAACCAAAAACCCAACCCTGTTCCATTAGGAACTTCTGAACAGCTCCAGACAGGACACAGCAAATTTTCCAGGTAGCCTCAGCTTGCTGTATTGCATTATTGAACCAATTACGTATCCTTTTCCAGAATTTTATGTAATTATTGTGGCACAGATGAACACAAATAAAAGGCACAGTGAATTCCATTTTGCAGGCTATATCATCCTGTCCTGACATCAGTGTAATTTGGCGGCACTTACCTTCCTGAATAAAGCCCTGCGCATACCAAAGTATTAGAGTCTCTGCAAGGGACTGCTGACAACGTGCAAAAATTTTAAAGTAAACTGAAAAGCTCTTACTTCAGTCAAAGAAGTCCTCAGAGGGATCCAACAGATTCAAAAAGCAATATAGCCCATCTATGACTAAGGTCAGACTCTACTTCCAAAACAGCACACACACAACTCAGAGGAAAACTCAGTCCACAATTCACCTTTTGTAAAAGTGGAAGCGCTCAGTGAACAATAAAAACTGCTTCTCTCCCTTGAGGAAGAATCGTCTTGCTCTGCAGACGCCAGCCTTTTTAGTGTATTCACAAATGTGAGTGAAATTCAGCTCCTCTTTCTTGAAGTAATTCCGAAGACGCACGTAGTCAAAATATGACGGAACATAAATGAGCGTGTGTGACATGATGGCATCGCGGTACTCGGGTAGAACTTTGTCAATGAAAAACTGAAACCTGAGTTAAGAAAACAGGTACGTTTTAACCACAGTGAACACAGCTTGCCAATACTGATATGACCTCAAACAGGAATATCATCAGACACAACAGACTACAGAAGATTTTGACTACGTTTTTCCTTCTTCAGCTTTTTAGGATTTCTACACTTGTAGAAGGTAAAAGGCAAAGGCTTTATCAGCACTACACCATTATGGGAGAGACTAGTATTCCTTTCCCAGGATTTATTCTCCAGTGCCTTTGGCAAGGAGAAGTTGAGTATCCCCCTCCACCTGTGCAGAGCCTGGCCTGCATCTGAAGACTAAGGAAGGCGTACTGCTGTGGCGAAATCACATTCTGCTCGGCAGGAAACGGTATGCTCAACTAAATCTGAAAGTGCAGTCATTAGGGCATAGCAAAAGAGTCTGGAACACAGAGTACCTTGTCTCTATTACAGAAGTTACATTTTCAGCTTCCAGCCTCCGGAAAACATGAGGAAGCTGGACCACAACGTGGCTAATGGAGCCACTGAGCGGTACGTTGCGGACAGCCACCTGCGAGAAGAGAGGAGGATGTTGAGGGAAGCAGCACGTCAGGGGCAGCCACACGCCAGCCAGCTCTCTGCTCGTAACTCACACCTGCAAGCAGCGCAGCAGGCTGTTTCAAAGAAAGCTCCAACCCAAAACTAGTCACATACACACACAGAGCAGATCTGTTAAACATACGCAACCACTGCTTATGCTCTGACTTCCATATATTTGAGATAGACAAATAAGGTTTTTACTTTTCCTGTTTCTTTCAAAGCAATAGCAGTTTGTGCTTCTCGTACAGCAGGAGGGAGGGGGGGGAAACCCCTAACAAAAAGGAAGCAGGCGAACACTCCATTTAACAACAAAATAAATAAAACAAGATAACTTGTGTGTGTCAAATTAAGAAAAAACAAAATCTGATTTCTGACATGAAACAGCCTTGAAAGAAAAGGATCAACTACGTACTGCTGCAAGAAGAGTAGTTCGTCGTGCCTTTGGCACAGCATTAGAAATTGTCATGCAGCGTCACGGAGATTCAGCCTGAAATACTTGGGTAATGGAAATGACTGGCACACAGACAGTCTTTCTACAACTGAGTTATGGAATTTTTCCACACATTGGGATTTCTGCGCCTCTCCCCCTCCCTTACGCCAGCATTTAAAAGAAGGCTTTCAGCTCATCTGTGAACTCACCTGCCCCACATAATTGAAGCAGTGTTTGTTGAAGATGGAGTTAATCTGGGGATCCTGAAGAGCGCTGAACAGCAGCGTCTGGCGGTAGTACTTGGACCAGTTATTGAGATTCAGCATTCGCACGCGGGAAAAGTCTACCCCGTGGGAATCCAGAGGCAGCCGGTTAATGTGCTTCATCAGGTGCTGCGCAGAGAGATGGAAACACGCCGCTTACAGCCTGACATCCCGGCACCCAGGCTGCAAGAGCCTTAACTGCAGCGAGAAAGCGGGCAGGGACGAGCGAGACAGCACAGAATATAAAACAGTAGTGATCTCCCAAGACACGACTGTCTGGAATTTATTGACCACAGCAAGAGTAATTTACTTTTCATGCCACGGGACTGAAAGCTACCATCTCTTTAGTCATCAGTAACACTAACCTTTGCTTCCAGTCTTCTCCCACAGGGCAAGTCTAATGGATTTCTTTGTTTGTATTAAGGTCAACGGGCCCGAGGTTTCTGAGCTAAAAGAAGCTCAAGTGCGGTTCCCATCGCATTCAGAGAGAGTTTGGGTGCAAGTGAAGAAATTCACTTCATTTTGGCCTCACTGAATGATGCCCAGGACCAGCATCGCTGCCGCTGCATGGCAGGCAGTTGCACCCAAAGGAAAAAAACAGGAAACTCGTTCCTTGGATATCATGTAGGCTGATGTGCCTTTCCCAGGACTCCCCAGAAAGCAAGACACCTGGGCTCATTCAAAATGGACAGTAACATCACGCTGTCAAAATGCATGGCCCAGGTACCTCAAAGGTGTTTCTATGTGGAAGAACCGCCAACCTTTCAACCTCAGAAAACTTCTATGAACCAAAAGCCAAAAAGCTTGGGTACTACCGCATACTACCCACAATACAAGAGCTGTATTTTCATTACAAGTACAGAAAAATCTTCATACTGTTTAACTTTGGACATGACTAATGCTTAGTATCTCCACTGTCAGTGGAGACCAGCACCTATTGCTTTCTGGAGACTCTGGAATTAGGTTGTAGATTCCTTATACGGCTGCAATCTGAGACACTGGGCACTCAGACAGCTGGCTTATTTTCTCCCAGATGTGATTAAAGGAATCATCATTATCTCATCCTGCAAGATAATTAAAACTGTCAAAAAAAAAAAAAAAAAATCTCTGATGAAATATGCCACTAAAGCACGAAATACTAAAACTTACAGAGAACAGGTGCTGAATACTACCCAAAATCTGTAGAGAGAATATTCTTAGTATAAGGAAAATATCAGGGTGGAGGGAGAAAAAGGAACAAGCATACATGTCTGGAATCAAGTCAGTAAAAAAAATAGCAATACTGTTCACTGCCAAAACTAACTTACATCAGACTAACGAGACACAGTACGACACAAAAATGAATACATGCAGAAAACGCACCAGAACGTGTTCCCAATTCTGCATGAGGTAAATATCTGCTTGATCAATTATGAGAATTTCTATTGATGACAGAAAATCAAAATCTCTCTTCTTCTCCCCCTCTGCACCAATAACAGTCCTCATACCCAGGGGAGAGGCAATGATGATATCTGATGAGTAAAACGGTGCATATAATCTCATGCTCTTTTGAAGAATCGCAACTCCTGTCCAAAAACAACCAATAGCATTTTCTTAGTTAAGGTCAATTACCAACCATTTTCTTCCAGTAGGCTCTGTAACAGCAACTCCCTACATTTCCTCTCCCTTAATGCATACTAATGACTACAGCTGGACAAAACCAACTGGTCTCAAACGCTTCTTTCCCTGAGAAGTGCCTCCCCAACCCACTCAGATTTTCATGAAGTTTGGCAAACTCTTTCAGTAGTACTTTTTTCCTGATTTTTCATAGCCTGGACAACTTTTTTTTTAACCGAAACACTTTTTTTTGTGATTTTCTGCTAAAAAAAAAAAAGGGGGGGGGGCAGTGAGAGGGCTGACAAACTAAAGAAAAAAGCACAGAAATTATTAACTATTCCCTTCTCCCTAAATCCTAGACTTTGGTCTCTATCATTAGGTACTATAGTAACGGCAACCTTAATTTGTCATGAAAGATTCAGTGTGGACCTCTTGACTATAAACTGCCTTTACTCACAAAGGAAAAGGTGCTTTGTGTGATGACGACTGAAGGCGTAACCAGTCTCGCATGGTCCCTGGCATTGCTCCTCACCCCACGTGTTACGGTGTACATGCCGAACTAGCTTATGCATCACTTCTCACATTAAAGAAAGAAAAAGGAGGGAATCAAAGGAGTTTGTTACCCATGTCGCAACTACATGGTAACGTTGCTAGGACGCACAGTTTTCTGATCTTAAAAATCCAGGTAGTCTGGACCGTATTCAAATCACTCACTAGGGTCTGCCCAGCAAAGGTGTCTCTTCAACTCCTCTCCCTCTCTGTGTGAAGCCAGCTATCGCGGGCACAGCTGAAGGCACTTGCAAGAATTTCACACAGACACCCCTCCTGCTATCTATTTTAACCCCATGATAAAAATGGACGGGGAGGGGGGCAGGCACAATTGGTTGCATTTCCAGGAAGAAGATATCACTTGTCACAGCATATACACAGTTGAACAACATCGAGTCTTTTTTCTGCTTAAATATGTGAAAGGGTGGGTTTAGTAAGGCATAACAAATGTGCTTTAAATTAGATGTTTGTGCAGAAGTAACAGGGTGTGAGGCACAGTAAGAAAGAATAATTATTCTGCTTCTGTGATTTGCTTCTGCAAGTAACAGCATTGAAAGTTCCTTCAAGCGTTTCTTCACACCTAGTAAGTGGATCAAGCAAACTGGGATATGGGAGAGGACTGAAAGAAAATTATTATGTTACTGTAAGTAAGATTCTCTCAGCCAGAGAGATATTCACTGGGGAAGGAAGAAAGAGTGAGTGGGACCAGCTTGCATCTTCCACTGTATCATTAAATCTCCTGGGATGCCAATTTATCTTTCAAGGGACAAAAATTTCCAAAGCCTCTGATCTGTCAAGTTAACTTAGAAAAACTGCCTACTCATCATGGCAGCTCCAGGAACCAAGCCACTAGCTAATTCTCTGCATACTGAGTTACTAAATCAGCACGAGATTACAATATTATGAAAGAGTCTCACATTTGCTGCTTGTGCATGAGTCCTACTTGCTGGCTACCCCTTTGCTTTCATGAAAACCACAGGCAGCACAGTAGAAAACCGCTTTGCTCAGTACTGAGCTTTAATTTTGTTCCAACCATTACCGATTGCAAGAGCCATTGTGAACAGGCTAATGAAACCCAAAAGCTTTTGCTGCATAATCAAGGCGATCCTCTTTAAAATGAGGTATGGGCAGTCCTGCTACAATACAGCAATCATCACATTTTAAGTGACTCTGAGCTTGATGGGAAAATCATTACTTTCGTATTTTCTCTTTCTTTTTAAGTTCTGGCAAAGCAGGAAAGATTTTCAGAAAAATCCAAGTTGTCAGTGCAACACCAGCATGGATACCACAGAGCCTAGAGTCTCACCAGAACTTCCAGCCCTGATAACTCCTAGACATTTGGAAAGAACTTGTTAGGTTACCTCTCGGTTCTTTACAAGCTAAAACCACCTGTTCAGTAGGCCATTACCGATTCTGAAATGGTCATCGATGTTGCCAGCAAAGACGGCTTCATAATCTTCAGGTCTTTTCAGGTTGGGAGGCTTCTCTTCTGGGTCAGAGCCAAACTCCCCTTTGAAGCGCTTTTTATTACTTACATCTATTTTTCTTTTGTCATTCACTTCCAGAAGACTGATGAAAATATGCACAATTCGCAAAGCACATTCCCTGAAGGGCACTATCATCAGTACCTGCGTAGATCAACAGGTGCAACAGAATAAGCCATAAAATACGAACACTCACAGGGAACCCTATGTTAAGTAATTTTTTTTTTATTTAGATCTGCCCCTAAGGGGCATCCCAACAATCAAAACAAAATGATTCTGACACGCAGCAAGGAAGGAGGATGTGCTGGGACACAGTGTGCTCATGAACAGGTACTGGCCAGCAGCTTTGTTTGGTTTCCCATCTCACACCCAGGGTACTACCACAGGGAAACTGAAAACAAAGTACATTCTCCTGTTTTCCACGCTCCTCGAGCAAGCAAGAGCTCCCACAATACACAGACAGGGTCAACGGCTGGCTCCTGGATGAGTGGCAATAGCCACTGCAAAGCACTCTGAGATATAAATATCTAACTGGAGAGTCAACACAGAAACCAAAGGTATTTGCCAGACGTGCAGCAAACACCGAAACCCAACTTTGAACCCGTTCAACAGGTAGTTGGCACCACCAGTGACAGGCTAGCCCTGGTTGAATCCACCTGGTTATCAACTAGAGGTTGCTGCGAATGCGGGGAGCCTTGGTGTGAGGCCCGCTCCACCAACCACGATGGGTGGTCTTCGCAACAGGACTGAAATTCCCTCAGGTCTCCCAGGTACAGAAAGATCCTTCCATGCAGGCAAGTCCTTACAAGTGCCTAAGGAGAAAAAAAATTCTGGGACATGCCACATTGGGTGACAGCCTACGCTACCAGCACTGACACTGAAGATCGATGTGGAGGCACCTTTCCGTACTGATAAGATTTAGAAATGGAAGCAGGAAAAGGTGACGTGTCAGTCTCTAGTGATAGGGGGACAAAGCAAACGAGAAGCCAGACTCATGGCTCAGCACAGAAACAGGCTGGCTAACAACCCTGTGCTCACTGCTGCTCGGAGGGTATTTGCCCCAGCCATGGTGGACAACTTCCAGGCACGATAAAGGGATGTGGAAAGGCACGTGCCAGGAACACGTCACCCGAGAGCAGCAACAGCAATACTTCTGGATGAACTACCGGGATGTTTCTGCAGCCTGACCAGCCAGCCAGGGTGGGGATGGGGCAATGGCATCACCGACGCTCTCCTACCTTGGGTCTAGTGAGCCCCTGATCCCTGTAGTCATCGCTGTCAGTCCCTGGCTTTTGGTCTCTTCGCTTGGCGTTGTTGCTCAGCACTTGGGCATTTGCCTTCAGAACATGGTTCAAGGCATGCAAGCAGTAAGCATGCCGGATTTCTTCTCCATTTGTTAAAGCATTTCTTTCTGGATAGAACAAGTCCCGGTATGTATTCATGATACAGAAGAGCTCTCTTTGTAACGGGGTAAAAGAGGGTTCGCTTGGTTTGTTCACTGAGGACAGAAATTGTTTATTCACTTTTGGCCAAGTGGATTCTAAAGGCTTGTGAAGATAAAGCTGTTTCACATCAACTTCTCTGTCTGCTTTCAAGGTTTTATGTTTCTCCAAAGTGGAAGAAAAAGTTAGTTGGCCCAGCCTTGGCCACTGAAAAAAAAAACCAACCCAAAACCAAAGAGTCATATATACCAAACTTAGTACGCTTAAAAGCACATCATCACAGCTTTAATCAAGTTCATGAAATTTGAGAAATTATCTTTTCATAATACAAGTTGAAACCTTTTTTCCAATATGCTTCTCTTTTAGAATCTACCAGGGTAAATAACAATAAACTTGAGCTCAGTAGATCTGGATGTATTTTGCCGTGATGCGTCTATAACTGCTGTCATTTTACAGATGAGAAAACTGAGGAAGATGATGTCATTTCTGCCAGCCTATCCAGCAAATCAGTGGCACAAACTTGGGATGAGATGAGAACCCTGGAGTCTGGCTACACTTACAGATCAGGCACACTGAGGTAGGTACTTTGTGCAAAGACGAAAGTAAAAGCCCATTAGGGACTAAACCCAGAAGCTGTGAATCGGTGGCTAAATGCAATCTTGTCGGAGTCTGTCTGAATTTGAGGGAAAAAGCTACCAATGTAGTAGGGGAAAACTCTAAACTTTAAGCCTTCTGCCATGCAAGTTGTCCCTATCTATCTGCGTAAAGTAGCTACACCAAGTTAAGCAAAGTATATCATGCATTGCTTCAGGTGGTACTGGTATTTTTGGCCACCATATTCCAAAGAAAAAAATAAAATAAAATTTAAAAATCACGGCTTTCTCCCTGACTAACCATTGGATATCTTCCAACAAATGTCACCCAGCATATGGCTGACCAGAATGCAAGGCAACTCTCCAAAACAAAATCAGATCTGAAAAAGTTAGGAAGCAAAGGTTTGTCTAAAAATTAGTATTTTGAAACTAAATATTCTCTCTCAAGCAATGAGGTGGTTTTCTGGTACTGCAATTCCCCTATTATTTCTGGTATTAACAATATAAGTATTAAACTCCCCTTTACCGGCTTGCAAACGTGTACAGAGATACAGCTGTCTTGAAGCAAGAACGTGCAAGTGCATCACAAGTACTTTTACGACTGTACGTGGTGACCTCGCAAGCTCAGTTGCAGAGCACATCCCTGGCATCGTGCTGTTACCACTCAGAAACCTGTCCTGCTTCCACCTGGTGTCAGGAGTACTAAACTTGTGCGTTTGGGACTACAGATCAAACACTAAAGCTATGTTTTTCAGATGTGTCGCGATATGCCTCCGTAACAGCAGACTTTAGATTTCAACTATGGATCAGCACTAAGTGAAGAAGAAAACACTTCAGGAACAACACAGTGACAAAACCTTGACAATTCCGGTGCCAACAGCTAATAGTAACAATTATGAATCTACTTCACTTGTATACAAAAAAGGAGTTATTATTTTAGTTCACGCATCTGAGGGAACTCGGGGTGGCTAATTGGGGAGTCAACACAGAAACCGAAGACATTACCTTTGCTGTTACCTTGCTTTGACTTGAAGATTTAGGAAGCGTAGACATTTTTTCCACTTCTTTTTCTTCAAGTTCTTTGTCCATGTGCTGTTTAAATGGATCTGTTTATAACAGCAACAACAACAACTCCTGAGAACTACTGTAGCTAATACTGCAATCAAGTTTCAGAAGGGATTTGCAAATGACACCAACAGTTTCCATGCTGGCCGACGCCACAGTTAAAACTAGTTATTTCAAAGCACTTGGAGACGAGAGAAAAGATGTCAAATTCTCTCTACAAGAACAGAGAGAACAGATTTGACAGATTGCTTTAAAAAAAGAAAAAGAGGCACTTATGGAAGTACTAGAACTTTCAATCACAAAACAAATGTTGGACAGGAAAGCAGTATGTAGTAGAAAACATTGTGGCAATTTTCTGCCTTAAGCTCTGACACACTCATCCCTTGCAGGTGAAGTAGGCTGCCAATAGTAAAGACCCAAGTGAACTTACTGCCCTTCTTAATTTATAAACAGTTCTGTCCAGGGCTTTGCATCTTTGGCCAGTGATATGAAGACAGTTTGTGATAAAGCAGAGAAAAATTAGGTGGGTTTTGGGGAAGAGAGGCAAAAATTGCCTGAAGCGAGCAAAAGTCTGATTTATCTAATCAGCATTTGTCTTTGGAAAGGAGAGGCAAGGAACTGCAAAATCATTTTATATTCAAAGACACTGGCATGCACAAGTCACATGCAAAGTTTATTTCGAAAACCAAAAAATGTACATTGCTTGCAGCACAGCAGCACTCACTGCATAAAGAAAACTAATTAGAGAACACTAGTGCTTGCCAAAGGATATCTAGCCCACATACACGTTATCCAGGCAAAAGTCAAGACATTTGCTAATTATGACATTGTTCAGAATATCTTCCCAGCAACGCAAATGAACAGGCTATCGTTTAACTGTAATACAGGCTCTCTCTTCAGTTGAGTTTTACTGATTCCAGCATTTGTCAGATAAAGTAGAGGGAATAACGTGAAGCACTTTCAGGAATTTTAGTGACCCCTGGACCAGAGTAGAAATCCATCCCCTTTCCGCTATCTTAGGTGACTCATTTTCTGTAATAGATTATAAAGCCATTTCCAAGCTACAGAAACCCTCTGAAAAGAAGCGCGTCACTTACAGGTTGAACAAAGCATGCAGTTGGAGAGCTATGGTTCTCGTTAAAATGCAATGCCAACAGCCTAAGTAATATTCTCATGGTAACAAGAACGAGCTGTTTTTTCTATCACATGGCCCTTTGACGCTTCCACACATTTCACATATCAACTAGGCTGCCTCCCAGATCTAATGTCAGCTGCTGCTCCAAGATGACAAGCCAGCATCACCAGGGATGCTACAAACATATTTCTCTCTCTCAAACTATGCCATCTGATATTAAAACCACAGAGCATGAAATACGAATAGACACTCTGCAAGTGCCAATGTGTGGCATATCACCAAAAGATCACACACCCGTGCACACAGTTATCTGTATTACACACGGCGGGATGACTCCAAGACTGGAGCTCAGACTGCGCCCACCACCACGCCGTGGCCTTGAGGTTCTGGGCTACCCCCTTACAAGACACCACACATGCTCCACTGATGCCTCGTGCCTTCCTGATCCTGGGGCGGTTGGACTCCTCTCCGTAACCTTCAAAATTCAGACAGCCCTGAGCATTTGTCTAAATTACTGTGGCTTCCCAGAACGTCACCTCTAACTCCACTGAGTTGTGAAGGATGCCCTCGCAGGTCAGCTTTATGATTATCTCCTGCGCTGTCTGTGCCAAGAATATCTTCCACAGTCAAGTGCAGGCTTGCAGGGCTCTGCGTATTACACTAGCTTTTTAAACTATTATTCAAGCAACAGAGCAAGATAACCCCCTCTGTCTACATTTCTCATTCCTGATATTTCAAGCTTTATCGGTCGTAACAGAAACTACGCACAAATCCCGGTCCGCAGGGGCTACAGAAAACAAATGCTACACGTGTGCATTGGCGTGAAGTCTCCCTTATGTAACCAGCTCACATGCGGGCAATAGGATAAAAACGTAGCGGAAGGGCTCAGAAGCTATATGGCATATCATTAGGCTGTTTGATAACTGACACATGTTTATGGATGATATTCCCCTGGAGGCAGCTGACTAAACACAAACATACTCTTTTACCTTCTGAAAAGGCTTGTGAAGAATTGCCGTCTCTCTGATCTGCATTGCAATCTCCACTCTCCTCTTCCATGAAATTGGTTTCCAAGCTAAATTCAGATTCGTGTTTCACATCAGTAAACTCCTCAATTAGTCCATGACTTGGGTCACAAGAGGTATCTGCGCCATCAGCCTGCTCCTGGCCAGGTGTCTGCTCTGCCGTCTCTTCAGCTGTGACTTGTTAGAGAGAGAAATGGGTTATACTCTCCTGGAAAAGTTACTATCTGTAGCTACCTCTCGCTAGCTGGGTTGTTCCCTTTGAGTTATCAATTGTTTTTTCTCCTAATGCTCTATCCAAAACACTAAAAGCGGGCTTTGTACAGCAAAGACAACTTTTGGCTAGCATGTCAAATGTTACATAACACACACTTTCCAGGGAAAGTTGTAGAAATAACCTATCCAGGGAATCTGTTTTAGTTTTCAAAGACCCCAAATCACTGAAAATAATAAAAAGTTGCCTCCTCTCTCCCAGAATTTCTTAGCAGACTTCATGAATGAGGATGCTACGTCATAAAGGAGGAGGTTTCCTTCCAATTTACATATTCTCTCCTCTGTCGTGAGGCAAACCTTTCCCTCCTCTCGGTGGCAGCAGCCAAGCCAGCTGCTGTGCGAGAGAACAGCTTGCGTCTCCCATGAGTGGGTGAGAACCCCTGGTATGCTGCTCCATGTGGATTTCCTCTGTGCTGCCGCACAAACAACATCTGAGGAAGCGGCAGCGGGCTGCGTGCCGGAAAATGAGCACAGCTACTCTCTCCCCCTACTAAATCCTTCAGCAGCTGCTGCTCCCACCCACACAGAGGCAATGGAGCAACAGAGTCTCCAAGGCAGAAGAGCACCCAGCCAACGAGCCACTATACGCTGGGATCCCGGCTAAAAAACACACGTTATTCAAACTTTCTAACTGAAACAACATTTACCAAAGAATGGGAAAAGACAAACTACCTTCTTCCAGCTCTGGTACATCGTTCTTATCTTCTTCACCTCCGTCTGCTTCTCCGGTCTCCTGGGACCCTTCGCTGTCCATTTCTGTCTCACTTTCCCCATCTTCTGATTCACTTTCATCTTCCTCGCTCTCAGACTCAGGAGAGGTCTTCAGGGTGGCCAGGAGCTTATGATACACAGAGACCTGTTCCACTTCAGTCTCCGAATCGCTTTCTGCACTCGATTTATCAGAATTCTCAGACTGGAAGGGAAAACACGAGTGTAACAGTAACAGTCTATTAGGCAGCAAGCAAACCTCTACTTCCCACCTTCTGTTTTACCTCTCCCATCCTACCATTAGCAGCTGCAATGGAATTTTTCAAAAATCCCCATTTCATGCAAATATGCTGGACACCTCCATTTAGATTCTGAAAGCATCTCGGTAGACTTAGGCCAAAGTGCCTTGTTCTGCACTGATCTGACATAGAGCATCACAAAATGTGGTTCTTTCAGTCTCAGCTGAGTGCGTGCATTTGATCTCCACAGACAAGGCACTGAACTGGCACTGGATTTTCCTAAGAAAACCACACACAGAACAAAAATTATAGAAGGGCACACATACAAGGGACAGAGCCCACTGCAAATGCTACTGGCTTTCCAGAAGGTGAGTGCAACAGCCGTCAGTTGACAATAGTCCACCGGGGAGTACGTGAGGTTTGGCTCAGCTGTAAAGGTCTAAGCTTCAAACACGCCAGACTCGGAGCCAGGTCTGTCCTGGGCTTGCAGAAACCAACGACAGCGTGCCAGGTTATAGCCAAAGTGATAGTGAAACCAGGAGTATGATCACAGCACCATTTACTCCTTTCTTAGTTCCTTTCAGCCCAAAAAGGAGAAAAATCAGTAAATACAATATTAAATCACAAAATTGCTAAAAGAAACAAATAGACCAGAATAATTATTTTTTTTTTCCACGCTGAAATTATGAAGTCTATTAATCTGATGATAAAGGAGGTTAACAAATGATGACTGAAGGAAAAGTAAAGCACTGGCAATCTGAAGAAGAGGAATGAGCGTTAACAGATTTGTTTGACAGAGAACAAAACATCTCTTAACTTGTGCAACACTACATTTATTATTAAAACAACGAAAGGCATGATTTCCTTTTCACTGTGACTAATATACAAAAAAACCACGAGAAGATCTATGTTATTTCCTGCTGCTTCTGCCCTCTCATGGTATTACAGTTTTCGAGTTACACACTGTAGAAAACAATTGAGAGCCACACAAAAGTTACATTAATTTTTTTTTTCCTCCTAAACACAGGTTTTCTAAAGGGAACAACTTAATCAGCCCAAATAACTCGGTAACATGAAATGCTAAGTGTTTCGCTTCAGTTCAGTGTTTCACTGAACTACACAAAGATGAAGGTAAGGAAGAAATAAAAATACATTACCAGTTCACAGATTTGAGTTGCTTCTGGTCTTCCAGAAACCCTGAAAAGCAAAAAAATACATTACACCATCAATGATGTTATACACAGGATGAAAGAGACGAGGTGCAGAAGGAACTGATGAGTTGTACAAACCTTAGAGAAGTTAAAAGCAAGCCTAAAGCCAAAGCGTCACACAAGTCTCCCCAAGGAATCAGACTCGGAGGGTGACCTCTCAGGTCATGCTGCGCTCCGTATGCGAAGCCTAAGCGCTCGAGCATGACAACCCATCTAGAAGTAAAACGCTGTAAAGCAGAATCTGGCTTTAATCGGAAGATGAGGCGTTAAAAGGAACCTAACTACGCAGGTAGTTTGTACAGAGTTAACCGGAGCAAGAGCCTACCTCTACGGCTAAATGCCGACCCGCGCACCACAGGAAAAGCAGCGTTAGTTAGGCAGCCTTGGGACGGCAGCTCTGCAAAGAGGCGCAGTGCAAGCCGGGCTGGAACTGAGCTCGACTCCTCCAAGAGGACGCGGAGCCTCGAGTGGGACAGAGCCCCGCGGCAGGGGGCACGCGCAGGACTCCGCTGCCTGCCCGGCCGGGACTCTGCCGCCCACCGCAGCGACGCGCGCCAGGAGGGTCCCCCCGCGCACGCAAGTAACGGACCTTAACGGTATCTGCCTGCTGCCAACGGTACGTAACGTCACCCCGACCTGCTGACCCGGCAGCGCCTTCCTCACAGGCTCCGCAGGCTTTACCGCACCGCGCAGTCAGGCCGCGCCGGGACTAGGCGGCTCGTTCCTCTCAAGTTCCCGTGGGCCCGGCAGCACGGCACCCATTTTGAGAGGCGGCCACCCCCGGACGGCGCGGCTCTGGCCCCTCCAGCGCTGTCCCTTCGCAGCCCGTCCCAGAGGAGACCGGCCTGTGGCCGCGGGAGAGTGGAGCTGGCACTGCTCCGCCGGGCCGCGCAGGGAGGCGTGGCGGCATTCGCTTCGAGCGAACCCGAGCCCAGGTGAAGCACCTGCCCCGCTCCTCGCGCCACTCCAAGCTCGCGAGCGGCCGTGCGGAACGCGGGTACCGCTCCTGCCCTTCCCCCCGGCATCGGGCCCAGCGCGGCTGTGCGGGCCGGGGAGCCCCAGGGAGCCCCAGCGCAGCCGGGACCGCGGCTCCCGCGGCCGCCCAGCGCTCCCGGCGCAGTCCCGTGTCCCGTCTCACCCCCGCCCCGCGGGAAAGGAGCGGCCCAGCGCGGGTTCGCCCACCGCGCGGGGAAGCTCCCGCTACGGCCGGCCGGCCGAAGCCAGCCCGCCGGCGCCGGCACTCACTTGTCATAGAAAGGGTGCTCCTCCCCGAACTCCCTCAGGTGCTTCTTCTGCTTCTTGGTCAGGCTGCGCAGCAGCTCCCGCTCGCCCCGCCGCTTCCCCATGCCGGTACCGGCGCACGCCCACGTGGGGCGCTCCACGGCGCTTTACGGCACTCTCCTGGCGCGCCGCTGTCGCGCTGCCGTACGGCGGGACCGGTACCCCGGCGATGGCGGGGAGGGCGTGGCCCCTTCAGCAGCTGGTCTCGGCCGCGTCCGGAAGGAGAGGCTTGACGTCACAGATACGCGCCTCCGCCATCGTTCCTCTTCTTCAGGTTCCCAGGCTTGGGTCTCTCCGCGTGGCCGGAGAGCCGTCCCGCCCGGGGGCCGCGCTCCCTTTCGCTTTCCGTAAACCCCCGCAAGACAAAGGAGCCGGGGCCGCCGTCCCACCCGCGCCGCGGGCGGGAGTGCAATCGGGGGGGGCAGAGACGTTTATGCCCACTGGGAACACTGCAAACGGCCTGCTCACGTAGACACTCCTCCAGCTACGGCATCCTCCCGGACTGACCTATGACCTGCAGCGCTTTGCTAAAAGCTACGCGGTTTCTGGGAAAACCTCTACAATAAGGCTAGGGGACGAGGAAGAGGAGGCCCAGCAAAATTCCTTAACGTTCAGACTGCTTTAATCTAAAAGGTGAACTCAAAAGTTCCCAATGAAGTCATACTAAGTTCTGCATCCTCTTAACATCTGACCACTGAATCTAACCGAACGCTGCCGTAAGGGTGAAGTTTGATGCTTGAGCCTGCACGAAGATAGGCAACTCCCCAGAAACCACCTTACGTGAAGACACTAAATTCAAACTGGATTCTTTGAAGTTCTTTATATTCCTTGTATCCCCGTGTGTCTGTATGACCTAGCAGCAACTCCTCTGGCCTTCAGTAAGGAGGGGTTACGATGCAGGGCTGCACAGTGAAGCATGCACAGCAGGTTTCAGTTTGTCTCCTGCAGAAACAAGTACCAGAGCTAAGGCAAAGCAAGATACTTCCCAATAGGATGGAGGCATGGAACGCTCTGGGGAAAAATGG
The DNA here is from genome assembly GCA_013400195.1 of Aramus guarauna. Classification (NCBI taxonomy): domain Eukaryota; kingdom Metazoa; phylum Chordata; class Aves; order Gruiformes; family Aramidae; genus Aramus; species Aramus guarauna. Next base: position 518,038 of record VXBL01007660.1, on the reverse strand, counting down.
TTCAGCAGCTGGCGACTGTAGCTGTTAGTCTACCTTGACTCGAGGGCACTCACGGATTTGACTGAAGCGAGTAAGCACGTTAACAGCGCTTCAGTTACACAGAAGCCTCCAGGAGTTACTCCTGCGTGTTGTTAATCCCACCCTCTGCCCGTTCAATGAAACCAGTAAAGCCGACCGACTTTACAGATAAACCCTTCGGGTGTGGAGGAAGTTGCCTTAATCCAGTTCACTGTACTGACCCGGTTTACCGCGTGGCCCGCAGAAACCATCCGTGAGCGGCAGTCGCCTGCAGCCCGGTGATACAAATTTCCTCAGTAGGCTCTGTCAATGCCAACACGTTGTGTAACAACACGGACTAAAAGAAACTATTTCTGACTACCAGGTTTTTTGTGGAGTTGGCAGCCATGCTCTGCAAGAGGAAAAACATTGCCAAGCCATCCTACCTCTGCCAGAAGCATGAAAAAAGGTTTATTTGTATGTTGCAATAGTTGTTGCTTATTAACTTCTACAAATTGGCACTGGGAGACAGCAGGAAGAGCAGGAGTCTTTGATCAGAGCTGAACCACGAGGGCTCAGGAGCTTTTTGGGGACAGAACTTGGGCACAACCACTAAGGTGGTGAAAGTTGGAAGCCTGTGCATTCATATATGTGTTAAAAAGGGGAAATTACAGGAAGTGGGTGCTAGTAAGGATAGAGCTGGGATTTCAGTGTTGCTTGTACACTCTTTCAAAAATTCTGGCTATGATAATATTTCACACTACTTCAGGTTTTTTTTTTTAGTTCTGCTTTTTAATGTTGCCTTAGGAATTAAAGATGCATTAATCTTGTTTTTTTGTGATGCTCTGAATGCCAGCACTTGCTTCTGTGATCATTTATTCACCTTTCTTTTGACAACAACAGGGATGGTTTTCCACAGGCAAAGATTTGGGCCTGTAACTTAGTATCTACTGTCCCCCCATTTCCTTCATCCTGACTTCAGTTTCGTCCTCAAAACCATTTACACTGCTGGGACTGCTGCCCCCTTTCTGCTCAACTCCTTTCTCCCCACACCACGTGGGAGAAGGATCCTGCTTGGGTAGGATTTGGCATTTAGGATTAAACTGTTTGTGAACTACTCAAAACATTGTCTTGCCCTTCACAAGCGTGTATTAGAAGATGCATTCCCCAGGAGATTAACACCTCAGCTTCTCTGTGGTGAAGCACGGGCAGCAACGCGGCACAGACTTTGATATCCCATAGGATCAGAGAACAACAAAATAATTTTTTAATCCTACAGGCCGGATGCAACATATTTTTCCCTACGCAGTCCAGAGGAAGAGGAAGTAATGAAAATCTGTTCTGTTTGGTCTATGTGTTTTGGTCATAGGAGTAACAGCTACAGGTCAACCTCTGCAATCTGAGTTGAAGCGTTTCTTCTGTGTTAGACAACTGCAGGCACACTAACATGGGTCTGGTAATGACCTGGCAGGCTCGGGCAGTGCTTAGTGCCGTGACGCAGGCTTGTACAGATGAGCCCACGTTAAGGCAGTGTTTTTCCCAAAGATAGGGAAAACACCTGTGGGGAGCACCCACTGCCCCCGACGGGCCATGGGCAGTGGCACCTGGGGGCTTTACAGCCTGACCAGGCAGTGGGGAAGGGAGAATGCAGGGGGGGAGCACTGAACCTGCTTCCCCAGAGGCTCTCTCCACAGCTTTTCTACAACTCTCTTCTAAATGAAATGCAATTGCTAATCACTCCGTCGACTTACAAATTTTAAACCAAATTGCTAGCTGAACTTGCATTTCTGAAGAAATGAAATCACATAACTTACACTGGAGCTTCTAGTTGCTAGCATGATAACATATCACCAGCAATGTTCCTCTTACAGTTTTTCTATGTGCCAGCGTCTTTGATTCTGGCAATAATATGAGAAAGAAAACCAAGGCAAAAAGCTTGAATTATTTGTAATCTGTTCTGCTGACCTAATTCTGTCAGCAGCTACGATTAAACCCTGTCAGCAGAAGTCTGCTGCTGCTACCTGTGTATCTTCAGTACTTTTATCTGTGTGACATGTTCCAGAGACACAGGGTTTATAAAAGCTGCTTCCTTTCTTTTAGAGAACTCCGCTAATCTAAATGTAACAGATTCCTTGTTGCTAGCTTACTGCCTTCATTCGTCTTATTTATCAGTGCAGCACTCACTCTATGCTTTTCTTCATCCCTCATTTTCTACTTCTACTTTTGCCTTTTCCCTTGCGAGATGCCATTTTTTCTTTTTAATGTATGTTTTTAATTGGAATAAACGTATGGATCACACTCTTCCTATCCAAATGCACAGAGAGCTAAACTTCAAATAATTTTGCCATAAGTTATTTAGGCAGTGTAGGTTACACCATGGATTGTAGCATATAGCTTATAAAGTTGAATGCTGATTTATTTACTATATGCTGTTTTGTGGCATATAAGAAGAAAGAGGCATAACTCGTAAGATACTGGCTTGAAGCAATGTGAAGGGTAAAAGAGGAGTTAATTCCTTCCTTCCTCTCAGTCTATCCTTGCTTAATCTCCTCTGTTGCCTCCTCCTATACATCACTCCTTTCCTGGTAGCAGCTGGCATTTATGCAAAGGCAAGCACCTTGATGTTGTCTTAATGTGCTATTTGCATAAAAGTAGAGAATAACAAGAAAATAAATACCAGTGAAAATTAAAAAAAACAGAGCCATGACCAAATCTAGTGTTTGGCAGCTATTGACTGTATAAAAAGAAATTTTTACCACAAAACACCCCCAAGCATTCTACGTTCTCACTGGCTACTTAAAACTGAAAGTTCTCTGCACAAGAACATAAGTACCTCTGGAGCTGGCCAGTTCAGCTGCAGGACTATCAGGATGTGGCATGACTTTTTTGGTGAATGAATGACAGCTATTATCTTCTAAAGAATAACACAATCACTCTTTGAAGCAATCGGAGGCGGTATGCTCACCTATTGAAAAAGCAGAGCATGGCTATTTTAAGGCAACACATTTTTAAAACTTCTTTATCCCTCTTTCTCTAGCATTAATGCTCAACAATATTTTTTATCTATGCATGCAAATTACTTGTTTATTCTTAAGCAAAACTAATTTAGCTAAGAACAGAACTAGTAGCTGCTTTTGTATTAAACACCTGTTCTCAAATAGCCATATTTAGCCTAACATTTTTTTTTGCCAATGGAAACAAAGTTTAGAAACTGCTTTGCCCCTGCCTTTTTTTTTTTTTTTTTTTTTGGCAGTGAGAGCTGTATTTCAAGTGATGGTGTTGAAAAATCAAGCTGCAATTCTTTTGACAATAAAATGGCTGATATATTTACTGACACTGTAATTCCTTACTCTGCGGTTACTATAATGTATCGTTCATGTAAAAAACCACTACAATGAACTTAGTATTCTTTAAAGAACTACCAAGCTTACACACTGAAAAAAATACAGAATATGGAGAATAAAATAACATCTCTTAAAATCTCAGTCTGTTGGGGCGGTGGCGGGGGGCATTTTAGAAAGATCCAAAGTACACTGATCACATAAGCTGCCTCAATCCATGTGTTGTCTATAGCAGCATTAGCTTAAAAAACCTCAAACCCACAACCATTTATGTAGAAGCATATATAATACAGTAGATAAGCTTTGTTGACAATTTGGTAGACACGTACATTCCAGCTTATATGCCAGAAATGGAAATCTGAATGTGAAAGAAGGGGATGAAGACGTAGCCCTAAACCTTCTGTGGACACCCAGAAAAATGGATGCATTCTTTTCAGTGTTTCAAACCAGTTCTGTGGTACATCCATGCCCAGTTTGTTGAAAATGGTTTGGAGAGAACATATGAAGCTAGGTTTTCCACCCTTTGATACCCTGCATTGGGACAGGTTATTAAGTGTCTGAAAGTGAAGCAGAGGTATAGATTTGAATGAGATGCTAGAGAAAAGAGTAAAGAAATCTGCATTATGACTCTGGTTTTGGGTGGGTGCTGATGTTAGGGAAGAATTGGTCAGATGCAAATTGATCCTGTTTATAATATTAGCATTTGTTTTTCTGCCAGCTACTTACTGAACTAATCTAGGTATAGAACATTGGTTCTATTTTTTATGTTCGCTCTTGGATAATACAGAATGATTGTTCTGGTCTGAAAGTTTCGTCACTGCATTTGATTTTTGATGGCAAATTAAACCTTCTGCTCTTTAATTTCTTAGTGCCACAGATTAAAGCAGCTCTAATCAGTTCTAGGTATCTGAAGTAGCTGTACATGTTTGGAGTCTTATTGATGTCACTCAGTTATGATGTCACCGTGTCTCCATAATGTAGATATTTTAACTTTCTCTGAACAAAAGGTGAAACTTTTGTACTGTAGTGGCTTAGGGGAAAAGCCCTATGAATATTTTCAGTAATTAACATAAAAACCCACCTATTATTTTGAACTAGAAACACATTCTAATAGCGAAGCATAGAAGAGTTAATATTTACATGTCAGGGAATGAAAGATGAGTGATAATAATGTGCTGATGTATGACCTTCCATCAGCAGATGTGATACACTGATTGCATGCTTTGTGATGCTATCAAGTAGCATTCTATTTAAGTAGAAAGAAGAAAACATACTTTTTATCAATCATGTTTCTTGTAATTCAGTAAATAGCATTTCAAAAAAAAAAAAAAAGGTACATTTTGTTAAGAGAACTAGGAATTTTGGATTGAACAGTGAGACAGTAACTTCTTTTTCAGAGGGAAGCAAAACCCCAAATCCCATAATACTGCCCTCTTACCGTACAAAATTAGAAAAATGTTATAGAAGAGAAACATTATATGTGCTGTGTGCACCTACCTGCATGAATAAATTGCTTGTATTAAAAGGTGGTTTTTTTAATATTCTTAATGTAAATGAAATACCCGATTCCTTTATCTTGAGGAAACTGGGTCAGTTGAGGTACTGAGTCTATATGGGCATACAGTGGTACACCCATTCCCGGGTGCATTGATATGCTGTCATACACAAGGATCCTCTGAGGACCTTAGTGATTTACCATGGTTGGCTTGTAAATCACCACACAAATGGACAAAGGTGAATACTGGGGGTTTTTTGTGGAAGACAACCACCCTGAATTTGAGAAGACCACAGCAAACTAGTCAGAGGGAAACATGAGGATAAAATACTTAAATAGGAGCAAGAAATCTCCCCAAATTGTATGACAGGAAAAATATTTTTAAAAGCCAGTCGTGCTATTTTTGTGGCTGGAAAAACAGGGAAACTAGAAGAAAGGTGGCATCTCCTAAGGAACTTGGTAGGAAAAGCCATGATCAGCATGTGAGGTTCTATGCCCATATTTCTAATTTGAAGGGACAAATACTAGACTCTGCCTGTTTAAGTGCAGTTTGATCTAAGACAATAGCAGACTCAAAGCAGTTCAACTACAGCTTTACATTACACAAAGAGCACAACCTTCTCATGTCACACCTTCCTGGGTAAATGCCTTTCCCTTTGACTTGCTGTATTTCCAGTGCTCCCTGGAATAACAGATAGATAGTAATTGATTTCCTGGCACATGAAATACAGAGACTGGCAGGAAAGGCTTCGAAAGGAAGAAGCTTGCTGCATAGTCATATTAAAGCTAACATGACAATTACGTTGTGGTAGTGGTGTGATTAAGGCTAACTGTAGAAACCAAAATTGAAGTGACATCCCAGGCATATGGCAAATGAACGCTGGGTATCTTGGAAATGCAGGGTAATTTAGACTGTTTCAGAAATATCTTTAATCTATAAGCAATAGGATTCTACCACAACTGCCTTTGAGCAGAGCCTTCCTGACAATTTTTAAATGGTTAAACGGCTCAAGGAAAAGTAACATTAGTGAATGCTCTCGATTTAGTTTTAGATTATTCTACAAACCTAAAATTGTTATAAACAGCTGTTATATCTTATTTACATAATATATTAGTCTGTATATTTTTTGACACCTGAAGTAGGCAGGCAGCTATTAGTCACAAAGTATTTGTGGAAGGAAATCCACCTCCAGCTTACTGGCAGTGACCAAGGATTTTAAAGATTGAGTGGACTTGAAAACTTGTCTATCTTCAGTGCCAATATTTAGCACAGCTCCTATTTAGATTGAGACAGTCTAACCACTGATGGAATGAAGAAATTTCACTGTCATATCTGGCAACTGCTTTCATGATGCTTTTCTTAGTATTTGCTACCACTCTGTGGGTTTCTGTAACAGCTTTACATTGGCATCTATTTTCTATGACCCTTGGGAAAGTATTTTCTCATATTGGCAGATAATGCTAGACATCTACCCATACAAGCTTGAGGATGGTCATAAAGCAGTTTTCTAACAGTGAGGAACTGTACTTGGAAAAGCATCATTTTCCTTCTGTTAATGCCAATAATTTGGGTTGTCTGCCTTAGCCTTTAAATAAGGGAAAACTTCATCAAAAATTTGCTCTTTGGTCTGTCTGTGCTCTTGAGTATTTTCAGTTTGTTTCTATTAAGGATGTTCTAAAGTGCTCAGTGAGAGTACACCAGCAGGATAGAACTGAACAGAGCTGTGTGCAGAGGGGTAGAAGGAACTTAATTGGATTTCGGACTGTAGGTGTCTATCCTTAAATGCCATACAGATTAAAAACATACAGTTTTTAATCTATCTTTTCCTTTCATTTAAGCTTTGGATGTCTTACTCATAATAGCACAATGTAGCATGCTCAAATACTGATGTTTAAGTGGTAAGGAGCATGGCGTTTTTATTAACTGCCTCTAAAATTCAACTAAAAATCTTCTGATTGAAAATCAGGTGAGATGGTTAATAGGTAGAAAGATGACATGAGACAAGACCTAAACCAATGATTGGAGTGTTGTGTTGGCACTTACTAAGAAAGGTGGCAGAAAAAGCAAAACTGGGGAAACATGTAGTAAAAGAATGGGAAAAGAAGTAAAGACCAGAAATGGCTCATCCAACAAAATAGTTTATCCAAAGTTTTAGATGTGAGGATAAGGAACATACTGTGGAAGTCAGAAGCCACATTGTAGATGGAAAAAGATGACCTGAGTGTATTGCACAGTTATGGTGTTATGCAAATGCATAACTGGAGATAAAGACAAAGATGATGTGAGGCCTCAGGAAACCCCTAAATGTGAAGGAGAGGACAGAGGAAGCAGGGAAGTATCACAGTCTTAAAAGGGAGGCAGTTTCATACAAGGCAAAATAAGGATGAGAAGTGTGGCCTACTGAGGTTAGTAGACAGCAGTGCTGGTAAACACTGTTCTGTAACAGTCAGACTCTGCATAGGTCATTCTGCTTTTTCGGGGTGGAGAAGATCTGTGCTGGCAGTTAGCTATGGCTATGTCAACACAGTTAAGGTCCAGAGATCACTTTACACATATACTGGCTTTTCCCAACATACGATGAGGCTGGAAGCAAGAAATTCTCTAATAAAATACCTTTCCAAGATCAAGTATCCCTTCTGCCAGGGGGTTGCTTACATGGATTAATACTTCCTGCAGCTGTCTCCTAAGCCTGTTCCTATTTAGGTCTGATAACTAAAACTCTGACCCCACTGAAAAGCCACCCTGACCGGCCATTTAGCCAAAAACTGCAGGCTGAGAGTACAACACCAAAGACAATAGAAGATGAGCCTTAATCTTACCATGCATCAAACCAAGATGTGGAAAGACTTAGTATTGAGTACAGTCACATTTTGATACTGTATACAGCTTGAACTTGGTAGGTGGCTTATGCAAAACTAAAGCATGGAAGCATAGCAAATTTGAAGAAACTATAACACAGACTTGAATGAGGCTGTTCCTCTGAAGCACTAGCTTTATTTAACCAGGTCAGCTCACAGTTCCTTCCTTCACATTATATAGCATCTGACATGACTTTAAGAAATGTTCTTATGACTGAATACTAGGAATGAGAGAAAGGAATAGTTTGAAACTGAGGAAAGCAAACACCTTGAAGGGAGAACTAGGCAGCGTATCTTCCCATAAGGGCTTTGGTTAACTTCCCTCCTTTTTTTTTTTTTTGTGAGACATACATATTGTAGAAAGTGCACAGGCAGATTCCTTTCTATCACAAGTGATACCAGCTATATTGACTGTCTTGAAATATCCCTCCTAAAACAGCTTTGGGCCTCTCTACAGCTAGAAAATGCAGACAATCTTCAAACACAAGCTTGGTTTCTTGTCTTTCAGCTATTTCCCATTAAGATCGTCCATTTCTGTCTGATAATAACACTGGTCGTCTTTTCTTTTGTGATTATATAAAGCTTTGAGTGCTCTTGACAAGTATGATGCACCCTCTCTGGCTGTCTTGTCCTGTGACCCAGATGGTTATTGCTTCTGTAAATTCTTTTAATAGCAGTTAAATCAAAGCCACTCCCTTAATACTGAAGCAGATTCCTGCAGCTGTGTCCTTCCTCCTAACCTGGTAAAGGTAGAAGTGCTTAATGTAATCTGAAGGTAAAGTCAATGATGGCTTTCGCCCTAGTATTATCTCTTTTGATTCACTGTGAACGAACCGTCAAAGCAGTTGAGCACTCTTTTGCTATTTGTACTGGTTTTCCCCCTCTAAGCATAAGCTAGACTAGGTTTACACAATAACCAAGCCAATCAGTTTAGAAAAAGGCCATGCCTTTCCCTGTAGTGAACTAAAACAATTAATGCAGTTTGTCCGGTCCACTATGACACTTTCTAGTATCCATTTGCTTTGCAACATGGTGCTACAAGCACTTCATTTTAAGTTAGAGACATAAGCCTCTGGAAGTCCCAGATTTCTACTGTGACCACTGTGTTCTTCTGTTAGCAAGCAGTTACTAAGACTGGACATGAACCTGTTGGAACTGTAGGAGCCTAGAAAAATCTCAATATGCCTCAACATCCTCTGAGATTGCAGGTTTTGACTTACTACAAGTTAATATGCAAGCTGTACGTACATGTGGGATTCAGTTACTTCAAAGGAGCTACAGGAAAACTTGTGCAACAATCTGGCATCCATAACATTAAACAGTACACAAACTCAAAGTAGATTTTGCAAGTATGTCACAATTCAGAAGCTATTTAGTATCAAAAGGAGATTCAGAATTTTTATATATAACCATAGTTCTTGGTCACAGAGTACAAACTTCTTTCACTTTATAGCTTGTTCAGTCTACACATACTGGAGTTATGAATAACTCGATGAAACAAGAGTTTATGTAATTAATTTATAAGAGAACTTTTATTTAACAGTAAACTGTCTCAGTAAATTAGGTTGATGGAAGCAACTAATTTCAGCACTAATGGAGTCAAGTACCTGGTGACTTCATGATTTGACTTCAGTTTCTTCTGCTTGAGGTAGTGTATCCCAGACTGGTTCCTGAATGTGTTCAGGTATTTTCTCTATCTTAGTCTAAAAGGAAAGCAAAGCAACCATTTATCATACCAACTAGTTAGCATCTAACTGCTTTGCTTTATTTATTCTTGTTTATCTATCAGATTAAAAATGCCACCTAGTGGTGTTTTCAAGCCATGCAGCCTTTTTAGCTTTTTAGTACTTTGGAAAACGTTCCTGCCACACTACACACATTTCCTTTGCCGACTGACTGAAGACTTGAGTAGTTATTGGTACTTGCATCAGGACTTAAGTCTCATAACAGTTAATAATGTGAGATGGAAACTTACCTTTCTTACTTCCATGGCAACCCCTTCAGGTAAGTTTCGTTGAACATACTCCAAGTAAACTGCAGCAGTACTGCTTGTTAGATACTTTAACTAAAACAGAAGTAATTTTTTTTTAATGAACTACTATTAATAATACTTCAAACAGAATACAAGAAAACAAGTTTGCCCTAGCTTCTCTAGTTCTTGCCATGGGACCAAACATCTGACAGGAAGGCAACTTCCATAATACTGAACAGAGGCAGTTGAGCTTATGCGCAATTCTTACACAAGTAGTTATTTCACTCCGCAGAACTGTGCATACTGCCTGTGATCACATGCATTGACTATGATGGAAGTGGTGGATCATAACACTGCAGGTATCAGATGAAATTAAGGACAGGTTAGCAGCTTTTGTATACTCTCAAAGTTCAAGCTTGTTATATATCCTGCAACTTCAGAATTCCATTGAATTCTTGGTTTTCTAGTCTCTCCTGGATAGCAAAAATAGCGCTTATGGTCTGTGGGCAGCCATTTGTACTGCACTAACGTCTGGGGACTTGGAAGTCCCATTTTGTTAAGCACTGTACAAATATACAGTAAGACACCCAGGACCCACAAAATGCTGGCAGTAAACCTTTCTTCTAAGAAATTCAACCGCAGCTGCATTCTAAACCATACAGAAGTCTGTGTCATCAGCCACAGAGCTAGTGGTTTGTATACGCTTCCTTTCTTGTATTTCCCCCACGCAGTTTTAGTTTGCCACATAATGTTGCATAGGGCAAAAGTATGCGTGTTCAAAGACATCAGACAGACTCACAAAAAACAGTAGTCTTAGTAACTGGCAATGACAATGATTTAGCTCTATTTTCTTCCCTTCCTGAGAAAGCTCCTATACCCGATTCTCAGAAATCAAGAGCATAAAACATATAAAGATAACCCTCAGTTCTACCTCATTTTTTTAATTATTCTTTCAGCTGTTAAGATAATGGTAAAAATCAGCTTTTAATCCAAAAATTATGTAGGCTGTACATCCAGAATAACTTGTGTTACATTTGATGTGCATAAGTCAGTTGTTTTCTGCTATTCCCTGCACTCTCCTCCCAAACCCAAGTAAGTAGGAAGTTTGTGTTCAGTCTTGAACTAACATCTATTAACACCTTTGAACTGTGCACCTAGAACATACTTTTTTTTTTTTTTACATCTTCCTTACCTCCAAACACGTGTAATGTGTTCTCATTTCATACTGAACTCTGTGCTTCTTGTAAATGTGTACAGATTTTAGAAGTGTCAATCGTTCTATCTTCTTTGGAGGTTTATGTCTGAACAAAGCAAAAAAAAAAAGAAAGTTTCATTTTATATTAAGGATGCCAATACAAACTATCTGAAAGATTATGCTGAAATCTCCGTTCTTATTTGACATTTAGAAGATCTACAAGGAAGTACTGAACATTGGTACAGTACATTATTAACCCACATGGGCATGGTTAATACTCGGGTATTAACCAGCATTAGTTCAGGGAAGCTAGAGACAACTGTACTTAGCATACTGTCGGTATCCTTCATGTAGTTAAAATGCACTTCTACTATAGCATTGTTGAGTGTAGAACTACTGCTGCTTTCTCATCCCATGTAAGAACTGTTAGATTTACAAGCTAAGGAAAAAAGCCAGATTACACCTGTTTCTTCTGAGGGAGGGGAAAAAAAAAAAAAAAAAAGAAAATACTTCCAAGTGCAGAACCTGAATTACAGCAGGTGACATATGCAGCACCTGACACCACATCACTCTACAGATTAGTTACTTACATGTTTTCAATGGAGATACCAAGTTCTTTAGCTGCAAGCACTGCAAAATATTCATAGCTGTCCAACACAGCTTTATCGTGGCCTTTAACTAAAAGGGACAATCTCTTATACAGTGTTTCTGGCTCATCTGAAATAGATACCTGCATTTTTAAAGAAAGGACAACAGTTACCACTCCATGTTCTCCTTAATTAATACATGCACTGCATGTTTTCTTAGCCTGTGCACCCCATTTGTAAAAGAAAAACACAGTCTGTTAACCGGTTATATGAGGGAAGGCAAGGGTGTGAAGAGATACCAAACTTCTGAACACTTAGGTAAAATTTCTTGATCAGAAAAGGAAAGGGAATGCCAGATAAATATAAGAAGCAAAATACTAACAAAGGCAAGAATGAAACATTGTTAAAGCAAGTCTGGAGCAGTGATATTTGTATTTTAAATAGTAGTGTGACAACACCTGAAATTCTTAGACTTCACTCGGGTATGGACAGTAACTAGAACATCATGGACAGTAACCAAAATTCTCACTTTACTAAGTCAGTTATAAGGCGACTTTAAACATAGTAGGCTTCCCCAGGCATATTATCCTTAATGTTTGTCCAGGTACAAATTTATGACTTTCAGTTAGGGCTTCAATTTCTGATGGCCTGGGCTCCCTGATCATTTGAAAAGCCTTGATGAGTGTAGGAAGCATTGATTTTCCCATAGGCTTACTCCCAGGCAGTTTAGCACAGTAAATCCAGTATGTACCAGACATGGCAGGAAGGCTGGGTATGCACTGTGGATCTAATACTGCCTGTAAGATTTTGGCTTGCTTACGTGTATTATATAGACTGAACACACGTTTCTGAAGTCCTAGTCAAAAATCAAGGCATTCGGATTCTAAAGGCAAGATATCCCACCACATGTCTTCATAAACTTCCCACCTCCTCAGCCCTGGGCTCCCAGCTTCCCAGCCAGAGACAAAGGCCTTGGGCTGGCTAAGCTGCTGTGGGCGCTGAACTGAATGTGGCAAAAAAAGGTAGTATTTCATAGAGTTACAGCTGCATAGAGAAGGAGTACAGTGACTAAGAGGCAACTGTGAGCTACAGAAATCTCCCCAACCAAAAAACCATCAAATACCAATAATCTCAATTGCTTCCTTCTCCGTGCCAGATTTGACATCATTAAGACAGAACTTAAAGAAGCTGCCAATAAAGGACTTCAAGTTTTTCTGCACACCCTCTTTGTTACTAAAACAATATATGAAATACTATTCTATGAAACACTTACCAAAGGATTAGTCTTAGCTTCCTGCGTATCAACATGGGATCCAGCCAGCCGTGCTCCCATCAAGTTGGAGTTTCTAAAAATGTGGTAGTGGGGAAAGCATAAAATAAGTTGTTAAAGTTGGACTTTTTAGGGAGTGTGGAGAGGTGGAAAGGAGGGCCTTTTATACTTACGGAGGTAAACACTGTTTTTGCATAATTCTGCTTGCATAATTGACAGGAAAAGCTGATCCCTGTATAAAACAAATAGGTTTATGGGTTTTTTTTCCCCCAAACCAGAAAGTAGCCAGTTAATACAGATTTATTAAAGGTTACTTTTTTTTGCACACCAGAGCATAAGACATTCCTAGGCAGTGATTTGCCAAACCAGAAAGTTTGCTCTATTGGAAAACACAGGAAAAACAGGAGCATAGAAATGTATTTTGATATACAATAGCACCTAAAAAAAGGAACACATTAATAATATGCGCATACTGTTATATTGTTCCCTTAACCAGGCACCTGAATAGCAATCACAAAGCATTTTTTTAGGAGAAAAATTTATTTTGTGTGGCATCAGATACCATTTCTGTATATTTTCTCTTTAGTTTTACTTTCATAGTACAATATCTATTAGTTTCATCAAGAGACAAGCCCAAGTAGGACTTGCTGTTGTAAAAGCAATTGAAAACAGTATCCTATAAATGCAAAAATCTCTGAATTTAACTTGAAATTTCCTGTTTTTTCAGCAAAAAGTTCCTTGTGATTTTGAACACTTGTTCTTTTGAAGATAATATTTAAATAGAAATACTTCTAACAAGTAAATGAACCATATTTAAAAGATAGCATCATTTTTTCTGTGTTAAAAAGGGACTACAACCGTTAATCAAGATGTAAATTACTGTCTTTTATACTAGAATAATCACTCCCTTCTGAGTGTTACGTAGCTTCTAGCTACCTTCCACTAATTCTCAATTTGGCAAAGTTATAGACTACTTGAGAGAGGAAAAACAAAACAAAACAAAACAAAAAACAAAATGGAACCAGAACTCTCACTTGCTTAAGAGAAACTCAGGGCTGCAGCAGAATGCCAAAGCAAAATTAGGTACTTAGCCAGCCCCTTGATAATCTTATTTAACAGGTACTGGAGTCATAGCTTTAAGAGAGAAGACAGATACCCCAACATATTAGTTATGTAGGTGACTGTATAATCAAAACATCAGAAAACAGTCAGAAACAACACTTTTCCAGGTAATTTAATTTAGTCACTCATGGATATGCATAACTATACCATGCTATTAGATCCCTAACCTTTTCCAGTATACACTATATATTAATTATAGATCAGCAATGAATGAATCTGTTTTCTGAAGTAATTCTGCCTTGTTCGCTATTTATCCTACAAATTCTGCATCCAGTAAGGAAAATGACCATAGGAAGCGGCAAGAGAGTTTCCTGTTTACAAAGCTGACTGTTGGAGACTATAGCTGAATATCTCTTCTTAGGCAAGCCTTTCAAATCCAGATGTTCACAGAGTAGCACCAGTGTTACATTCTTAAGTGCGTGACACAATAAACAAAAGTTATATTAAAAGCTTCCTTCATTCTCCTTTAAGTATACTCGACGGGTTCTTGCTAACAGCCATCACAGAAGGTGGAAAAGACACTCAGACTGCAACATGACAGAAGTCAATTTCCTTTGTGAACCAAGGCCTTGCACAAAACAAAGTTACCCCTCTCCTAATACAAAATAGCCTTTATTTTGTTTGGCTGACAGATTCTGAAGTACTTAGGAGGAGACAGATGCCTGAAAGGGAAGTAAGTCCAGAACACAGCACATACACAGAACAGAAGAGTTTAGGGCTTCAGAAAATGAACAGGAAACTCATAGCATCAAGTTTTGTCCACTTGAGAGAAAGCAATCACTAGAAGTCAAAAGCAGCAGCAAACATAGGTAGTATAAAAAGTTTTCCTAGTTTTTTTACGCTATAACTTCAAGATTTGAAATTTTAAGACTAGAAACAGGCTTGGCATGTGACCTCCAAATCCAAGTAATCTAGTCTTCATCATCCCTCACACTCAGAGTAACCGCAACAAAAACAGGGCTGCAAAGAAGAGTTTTGAGGACCCGCTAAGCCGATGACGTCGGGCAGAGAGCCTCATTTTGTAAAGCCCCAACCCTCACGTAGTCAAAAAGAAGCCACTTGCGATGTCCCATGCCCGCGGCAGCCCATCGAGAGGGCAGGCCGGCTCCAATACAGCTCGGACCGGGGACGCCGTGGTTTAGCACAGCGCCGAGCAGCAGCCCCGAGCTCCCTTTTTCCTCTCCCCTCAGGAGTGAAGACGCCNGTAGTATAAAAAGTTTTCCTAGTTGTTTTTTTTTACGCTATAACTTCAAGATTTGAAATTTTAAGACTAGAAACAGGCTTGGCATGTGACCTCCAAATCCAAGTAATCTAGTCTTCATCATCCCTCACACTCAGAGTAACCGCAACAAAAACAGGGCTGCAAAGAAGAGTTTTGAGGACCCGCTAAGCCGATGACGTCGGGCAGAGAGCCTCATTTTNCCGCCTCCGCTGAGCGTTACCCTCGGTGAAGGACCCGAGCGTGTAACGGCTTTCCTCACCTCCGCGCGCGCCCTAACCGTTTCCCGCCAACGCTCGCCCCCGTTGCTCTCACACACGCTTCTCCGTCCTTTTTTTTTCCGAAGAGAAGATACCCACTACCGGAGGGAAGAAAGCGGGAATTGTTAATTTTTTTTTCGATGCCGAGGCAGGGCAGGTAACNTTCAAGATTTGAAATTTTAAGACTAGAAACAGGCTTGGCATGTGACCTCCAAATCCAAGTAATCTAGTCTTCATCATCCCTCACACTCAGAGTAACCGCAACAAAAACAGGGCTGCAAAGAAGAGTTTTGAGGACCCGCTAAGCCGATGACGTCGGGCAGAGAGCCTCATTTTGTAAAGCCCCAACCCTCACGTAGTCAAAAAGAAGCCACTTGCGATGTCCCATGCCCGCGGCAGCCCATCGAGAGGGCAGGCCGGCTCCAATACAGCTCGGACCGGGGACGCCGTGGTTTAGCACAGCGCCGAGCAGCAGCCCCGAGCTCCCTTTTTCCTCTCCCCTCAGGAGTGAAGACGCCGAAGGAAAGGAAGAGGAGGAGGAAGAGGAGGAGGAGAACAACAGGGATCACCCATCCCCTCTCCCGCCACACACTCCACCTGACAGAGCCGCCGCCACAGCCACCCCGCCGCCATCTTGTCTCCGCCCCAACCCGCCGACCATCACCTCACGGCCCGGAAGGAGATGATCAGCTTCATCCGACACCTCCCAAAAACTCAGGGAACCTAAGAGCGCCCCTGCCGCCATGGCGGAACAAGCACC
>VXBL01007660.1:445865-501922 GCA_013400195.1 Aramus guarauna | reverse complement strand
TTTTTTTTTCGATGCCGAGGCAGGGCAGGTAACATTAATTAATTCTGTGAGAGCTAAAAGAGGTTTCTTCAGCTTTCTCCCCTTCGCAAGAACGCTTTTTAACCACAACTTGTTCTTACCAAGAATACTCGTGTCCACCCAACTGTGTGGGGTTTTATTTTGGCCTGGAACAATTCACGAATCCTTTGGAAAACAATTACACAAACTTAGTTTTCAACCTTCGCCTCCTCTTAAAAAAAAATTAAAATCCAAAAGGTATACAAGCCTGTGGGCAAAACCCAGCCAACTGTATTTTACCAAAGTATAAAAATGACTGGAAATGTCATACAAACCCTTTCTTTTTACACATATAAATAGCAGTTATTATAACAAAGGTTCTGATCAGTACCAAATATTTGGGGGGGAGGGGGGGGATAAACAAGTACTAATTCACACCACTAAGCCATCCTAATACACACATCCAGGTAGGTAGTAACCTGAAATTAAGCTGCATGCAAGTCAAATGGTAACAGCAGGAACCTGAAAACCAGCATAGATCACAAGCTGTATCAAATGCATATTTTTTTTTATTTTGTTACTTCCTCTGCCACCTAAAATTACAGTCTGCTTTTTACACTAAAGAACCTAAAATATTTACAACCATCTTCTAATAAAATAACAGTTAAATATTGAAAATAAGATTTTTCTCATAAAATATGTTTTCTATATGTACAGGTTTTATCAAAGAGGACTAAATTCAACAGTGAACAGTTTTCCATCATCAACCATCAGCAAGAAAACAAGTTTTCTGAAATAAAACTGTCCCACTTATGTACAAATAGGCAGAACAGCATCTGTTTAACGCAGCACTTAATGAAGTCAATGTTTGAGGCCTAAATCTTGTACTGCTTAAGAAATGTGTATTTCTTCTTTTCCTTTATGAATAACTTCTTTGGTTATTGTTGTTCTATTATCTTCTTGGCTGTACAATAAAACAGCAGAACCAGGCATATATACGTGTATATATTTTTATATATACTAGGTTTAGCACAGATACCTGTCCAATTGTTGCTAGAAAAAGTTCCACTGTAGATTCTTTAACATAGAGCTGCTCTTCAGAATCAAGCCCACAAGTTTCTACTGTATTTCACTATGTTCCTCAAGCAGAACTCTCACTGACTTCAATTATCACTCTGCTTAAACACGCAATTTCCCCCCATTAACAACAGGGGAATCTGAAAACATGTTTCCATTTTCCAGTGTAGCAGCCTTTCTCACAAAGATCCTGAAAAGTTCAAAATGAAACAAGTTTGGAAGAGAAAGAGGAGACTCCGCAGGGCTGTTTCTAACACAGGCTCCTAAAAGCCAACAGAAGCCTCTACTTTGCAAACCACTAAGACTTGCACAATTTACAAAATTTATTATCAGTGGATCTAGTTGGCAGCATACGGCTGAACAGCCAGCCTGCTGATCCTGGGTTGTGTGGTCGCTGTAGAAGTAACATGTCGCAGCACGGACAGAACTGCTGGGGAGTGTGCCGACTGGCAGTTTGGGAACGAAAAGGCGGCTGCTGCCTTATCTTCTGAAACTCATAGGTACAGTAATTGAGAACATCTTCCTTTATGTAGCAGAGGGAGTGAAATTCCACCCACTGGTCAAAAAACAACTCAAACACACCTCTGGAACAACCCCAAAAAACACTAAAACAAACCACGTACACAGGAACTTCACTAACCTGAAACTGAGAAGTGATTTCCATTCTCCTGAAGGGTTGTTCTTTAGTATCAGAACATTCGACCTTAAGTAGAAACTTCAGGTCATTTGGCTTCACATATTTGGCTTTGACAGAGAAGGCACCTCTCTGCCAATGAGTCCCACTGGTTTTGAACTTGTGTGGTCCGGTACTCCTATACAAAAGTGCCGTGATTTACCCTCACTTTGCATAGTTATACAAGGAAGAAAGACAATAGAAAATAAGATCCACCATCTCTCAGGTTCTGCTTAAGAAGTTAGGAATGTGGCAAAAAAACACAAATAAAACCCAACCCATAAAAAACCCCCCCCAAACAACCCTGAAATCTGGAAGATCTGAAATCAGTCTTATAAAATATTTTATAAAGTTAGCAACACTCTTCTACTGTGCAAAATTCACAAGACAATCAGTGCTGTTACCTGTGAAAGCTCTAAAATTGGTATTCATATTCTGTAATTAAAGGTCCACTCAACCTAACTCCAATTCTTCCTTCATTCTTTAATTCTGCAAGGTACAATTCTTTTGAGATACTATTTACTTAGGGAACCAAATCTAAATTTATCTAAACCGTGTTAGACATCCAGCATGTAGATCTGAACCTAAGCGAAGAGAAACGGTAATAATCAGCAATGTCGACTCACCTTTGGAGTATGTTTTACTAAATAATCAACATTTGAATTTGATGTAATGAGGAGGACTGAAAATGGCACAAGAAAAACGTGTCATGCCTACAAGTAATAACTAACATGTGCTGAAGGCATATACTCCATCAGTCTCTGTTCCACAGGCAAGAATGTCTCCCTGTATTTGTCTGGTGAGAGAGCAAGCTCCTGCGTTGCTCAAGCACACACTCTCCTAAAACCACCGAGATGGCTAGTCAACAGTGTGATTTATTGTCACAGCAAAATATATTTCCAGTGCAATCTGATTACCAAGGCGGTGTTCCTGATTCAGTGTTCCATCAGATGATGCGAACTACAGTACAATCATCTTTCTTCAATCCTTGAATTAGGTCATTTTAAAATCAGATCAAAACCTTGCTAAAATGGAAGCTCTAAAATGTACAGTGTAACCAATGCTTTTACAAACTAACAGGTGTG
The DNA here is from genome assembly GCA_013400195.1 of Aramus guarauna. Lineage (NCBI taxonomy): Eukaryota > Metazoa > Chordata > Aves > Gruiformes > Aramidae > Aramus > Aramus guarauna. The sequence continues at coordinate 499,090 of VXBL01007660.1, read as the reverse complement.
CATTAAGGCAAGACAGAACTGAAAAAGAACTATGATACTACAGATGATACAGTCACTCCTGTAATTATTTCACAGTTAAATCAATTTTTTTTCCTCCACCTCCCTTAAAATGACAGCACAAAGACAAAGAATGTAATCATCTCCTTAACAGAGATGACATTTAGTCTCTAGAAGATGCTGGAAGTGATCCAATATAGGCAAAAAATAAAGTTCCATCAGAAGTGTGTGAAAATCGTTCTTGTAATTGGGGCAAAATGAAACTTGGAAGAGTTAAAGACTAAAGATCCTACTGGGATCATCTGGAGGGAAGTGATAGCAGAACCATGAACTTCTGTAATTAGTGGCCTTGGAAGTTATCAGCAAAATGAGCTCAGATAAAAACACCTTATAAGAATATTTGTACCAATTATTTATTTTTTCCCCCAAAACACAAATTAATTAAAAAAAAGGGAAAAAAGCAGATTTCTTTTTTTCTAGACCTGGATAAAAGAATTATCATTTTCAACAAGTAGTTTACAATCAGTGGGGGAATAAACAAGCAGTCCAGGTTTCCTGATTTATCCATTCAGGGTGTGCTCAGTAGCTGTCTTTATCAAACAACTTTATTTACAACTCAGCATCATCCTGCAGTAGATCTGCATCTTCATCATCCAATAAAAGGTCAGCATCCATGACTTCATTCTCTTCCATGACATCACCCAGCTCCTGAACAACATCGTCGTCAATGTCACCAACATTTTCAACATGTTTAACCAAACTCATGTGATCCAGAGGGATCAAACTATGCCCAGCTGGCCCAGTAGTTCTTGCAATAGTGGCTGCCATTTCTGCTGCCACAGCAGCTTTCTGAGCCTTCTGCCTTTGCTGTTCTTCTTGTTGTCTGTGAGTCTTCATATGAGCATTGCGACTTTTGATTTTGAAAAATACCCTAAATTTTAAAGGAAAAAAAAAAATCAGATAAAAATGCATTGCTTTTGATGAAGTGAGCCAAAAAAGACTCAACAACCTATCAGTACATTTGCTTCCTTGTCCTGAAATAGAAGTCAGTGAAGTCTGCAATGCCGTGGTGAGAATTTCAGGGACAGACTACCAGATTTATACATCCTGACAGTAACAAAATGGCCTACTCAGACTCTGCCAGAGGTATGTTGTAGCTCCCACAGTTGCTTCAGTATCTCTGCACATCCTAATCCTTAATTTTCACTACAATCTTGCGCAACATGGTGACAGTGAAGGAATCCCACAAACTCAAGCATGGAAACACACAGAAAGTTGCCCACTGTCACATGCAAGTCTGATGAAGCAGGAAGCTGGACTGACAGACGTAGAAATTCTAGTAGGTAAAGGGATTCAGGAAAACTGGAGTAAATACTGCAGAGGAAGCATCCAAAATGTCACACAAACCAACCTCTCAATGTTTTGGTAAGAGGACATGTCATCTAAGGGGAAACTGTTCTTTTGAGACCACAAGAGCAAAATACAGACTTTGTCACAACACTACTCATCTGGAATATATATAGGCAAATGCGATGTGATACTGCAGACAATCCCATTCACTTACTTGCCACACTCCTTGCAAGGAAAAATTGTTGTTGGGTCAGTCTCTCCACTTGTTGTGCTGTGGGCAGGTGAACTCTTGATGGAGCAGTATCCGCTCTGCGTACCAGATTTCTGCTTAGTGCTTGGAATGGTGCATCGTGTTTTTGTCACCTGATTCGTACCCCCATGAACACGAGCATGGCCATTTAGCGCTTGTCGGGAACTGAACACCTGACAGGTAGTAGAGTAGAAGGAAGAAAAAACCCCATAAAAATCAAGACATAGTGAATTGGAACAGGAACTGCAGAAAACTATGTTGAATGCATATTACAGTAGAACAACTGTAAATGTCTAATATGCACAAACAATCTACTCTGTTAAGTGCTGCTTGCTCTCAGCTATATCTCACTAGAGTTAAACACTTAGTCATAATAAAAAAAAAACAATGAGCTATCTTATTATTACAGTTGTATAACAGAACAGTAATCAGAGCTGTTAACATACAGTATTTCTAATCAATACAACATCTGAGCATGCAATTTTATGTACAGATCAGCACATTGCCTGTATTTTGTGATGTGGGAATTAAAAGCAGGCAAAATGATTTGTCCAAAGATATTCAGAAGATCTCACTGGCCAGGAATAGTCTAAACGTGTGATTTCAAAAAATCACAATTCACTAGTATACAACCCCCTTGCTATTAAAGATATCAAACACACATACAGCGCCACAGTTTGGCATTTCACAGATGAAGGAGGACGAAGAGAGTGAAAGACTCTGAAGGGCAGGCAGATCTATAGGTCCAACAAGAGGGATAGCTGGTGGGTCAGGAGACTTCTGCATTTCCCTTTCTTCCTTTCTGTCTTCTTCGATCTCCTCATCTTCCTCTAACACTTCCTCTTCCCCACTTGTCTGAAATAGACAGTGCATTTAAGCAATACTAGAAATATGGTCAAAGACAGACAGTACTGGATACTAGTACATAGTACTGGAACAGTATGCTGCTTAGTCAAGTCTGCTTCCTGGTTTCAGTATTTTTTCCTTATCCTGAATAAACTTCTGGCCTTGCTGGAACTACCATCCCTTAATGGACAAGCTACAGCTCATGAAGCTTCACTGCAGTGGTCAAAACACCCTCCATCTGTATTAGAGCTGTGGCTCCAAGCATGTACAGGTACCAAGGTGCAATACTCTCCCCCAACTGTCAGAATGGCAATGTACACTATATTAATAGTCAAATTAAATGACTTATTTAAAAAAAAAACAAAAACAAAACAAACACCAAACAACTACGTCTCTTAAGACTACTTGGACTACCAGTAATGCAGACCTTGCACACAAAGAATTGCATTGCCAGTCTGTGTAAATGGTGCTTGTACTGGAATTTAGAGCAGCCTTTAGGCGGACACACAGGCACAGGAGTAAGTTACAGAGATTTACCTGCTTTATCAGTAGCAAAAGCCGTAATTGCTAGACTAGAGTTAGATAATGCACTAGTCAAAACACTTCTATCACATTACACTCCAAGAACACAAAATCTTGGTGTAGCTGAGGTCACAGAATGCTCATACTGTACGTAATTTAGGATTATGGAACAATTTTGGTTGGAAGAGATGTATATCATCTAGTTCAACCTCCTCCTCAAAAGAGGACAAAAGTTATCAAGTACTAAATTTTCTCATATTCTTTTAGACTTACCATGCATTCCTCTCTTTTTTTCTCCAAACGTGTTCTGTGTTTCCGGCCCAAGCGCAAGATTTTCTTCCAGGTGTAGTAGTATTCTACACATTGTGCAACCGTCTTAGACTTAACCTGTAGTTAAGTAATTGCAGAAATAGTCCAATCTCATTTTTTTGCTTTCATTCAACACAATTTTAATATATTCCAGGAAGGCTTTATTTCTCAAACATTCAAAAGGAGAAAAAAAAGACAGTTTGACTACAACAGTAATATGCTTGTAGAATAATTTTTTTAGCTATTGTTTTTCAGTCAAATTTGTGTTGACTATTTCAGCTTGAGTACATTTCTCTGGCATTCTCTAGAGTCTAGTCAGAAAATGACTGAGAATATACTTTTGTAGCTCAAGCATACAGTACCACCAAGAAATCTAGGAATTAAGACTTGGTTCCCATAAACAGAAACATTTTTAACATTTGAGCTAACAAGAAAGGTATTCTGCCCTGAGATGTATACACCTTGTCTTTTCTGCTATGTGCCAGAACATGAAAATTAAGCCCAAACACATTCTTCTCTCTGTCAACAGCTTTCAACCCTTTCTGGCTCAAGGCTCAATGCCAGTGACTCAGGTATCCTTTAACAAACTGCCAGAGAACACCAAGGTGATGGGGTGCACCATACTTCTCCCAAACATGGAATGCCATGACTTGGATTTCAGATGCGAAAACTTTTACATATAGTAGTAAGAGGAACAGATTTTATTTATTTATTTTTAACTGTTTTTTACTAGTGCTGCAGTTGCATGCATAGGTACACCAAACGGAATATACCACTCCTAACGGTGCTCTTGCAACCACCGCTAGCTCAATGCCTGCAATAAGCTGGTCTGGCACAGGAGGGAAAAATGAAGGGGAACAACAAATGGAAAAAACAGTTGACAGAACAGAAATAACCCTACCATTTTCTGTACAAATATGAAATCTTTACTGTAGGTGGACAGTGCCTCTTTGAACAGCCTTCTTTCTTGATGTGTCCACTTGTCAGAGCCTAAAAAAAAAAGAGTAAATTCATTATAAGCGATAAGACCCCGCCACCTTCATGTTGATGCAGTGTCTGGGAAAAGCTGGGAAACCTCAAGCACATGCTAGTGATTGCTGCTACCCAAATCCGAGTATGACCTTGAGTCCATCTAACCAGTATTCAGTCTTCAGCAGTGGTCACAGGCAGTTTGCCTAGGAAACATTAAGATCAGGGCAAGCAAATACAATGCCTCTCCCTAATTTTTGGTAACCTCTGACCACTTTTGGCACAGGGGATTTCCTGAGTCTGTTGCAATTTGCTTATTTAGTAACTTTCCTTGTAAGTGCTGACCTACTCTTCCTTTCAACCAATTAAAACTTCTTGCACCCAAAAAATCCTTTGCTGAGAAGTCTCATAGATCACTAGACTCTCCACATGAAGAACTGCCTCCTTTTCTTTGTTTCCTAGCTCCTAGTAGCTTCACTGGAAGACCCTTCATTCTTCAAGAGGAAAAGAAAGTGAACCCAATCTCAGCCATCATCTCCGTGCTATTCAGGATTGCACATCCTTTCTGTCGCTCCCACACCTTTGGTCATTACTGTTGTCCCTCTCCGAACCTTTTTCAGTACTAAAACATTCTTATAGAGATGAAGGGACCAGAAAGGCACATAATAGTCAGCATATAAGCAATCCAGAGACTTGCACAGTGCCATTACCATGTTCTCTATTCTCTTTAACATTTGACTTGGCGCTTTTTTAGCTGTTGAAAAATACAGAGTTGATGCTTTCATAGAACTAATCCCAAGGTCTCACTCTAATTGAGAACTATCACCACAGAGCTCATAATTTTATATGTAAAGCTACATTCAGCTACACAGAAATTCATCTACCATTTTGTTCTCCAGACAGTAAGTCTTATAAGGTCCTTTTGCAGCTCTTCAGTTGCATGGCTTGAGGCAAGACACTTAAATCCTCTGTGATAGAGGTCACAAGTAGATAAAGACCGTAGCAAAGTGCAATACGCACAAAGTGCTTTCTGATAATTTAATGCAAGCTGTACCCAAAACTTTCAAATATTGCTATTCTGTGTTTGCTTCACCAGCCTAACTGCCCATGAAAATGTGAAATCAACATTTAAATTGAAATGAATTTGTGATTCCTCAGTATTAGTCAAATAGAAGGAACACAGGATTGCTCTACTGCATCAAAGTAGTGTCCTGTTTGTAAGAGTGGGCAGCATTACATACATTAAAGGAAGGATATGCAAGAAGCTATAAAGCAGATGCCTTTGAAATGACTTACACTATGAGGAGATTCTACTTCAGTCTGAGAGTTTCTGAAACATCTAAAACTTTTATCAAAAGAAATCCCTAATATTCCCATCGATGTTACCATTCTCCATACAAATGCTTGCCTTTGCACTGAATTCAATTAACTTGGGCTTGGCATCATTTGTGCTATTAAACTCTACAGGTTAATTATGTCTATAAAAAATAAAATATAGATTTTATTTTTTTTTACTAACTGCAAAGATTTTGCTTTTCAGTGTCAAGTCCCAGGCTCACAAGCTTAGAACAGGTATCTCACCACTCCATCACATGCTGATAACTACAAAATTAACTTTTCTGCAACCAGTTTTCTGCAGGCTTTTCCAGTACTGGATATAAGCATGCATTAGTTATTTCTACAGAGATTTGCACTAAAACTCTCTTAAGCATCAGAGAAAGGCACTGGCTTCAAGCCACGAGTTATTTATTCTGTTATCACCCAAAGATCTTTTTGCTGACACACTGCCTTGCCATCTTTCCCACCCTGAACCAGCGTCATTCCCTTCTTACACAGCTTGCCAGTCATTTGCATTTACCCTCCCTTTGGCCAGGGGTAAATGCACTGATTTAGTCCAGGAACCTGCTCTACTATGCCAAAACATAACTTTAAAAAGTACGACAACACTAAAGGAGAGATTTTAGTTTTCAGCAAACCTCTTTAGTCATGCTCTCCTGCCTCTACTCCACCCTAATGAAAAAAATAAGGAATCACTTCCATGAACTAATTTTATTGTACACCTATGGAGGATTCGGGCCTTACAGAGTTTCCCCAATAGCTATGGTATTAGCAGGGACCCTTACGAGAGTATGCGGGTTAATTGGAAGTAACCTAATTAATAGAATAAATCCTGTGTAGGAAAAGAAACAGAAGAAAAGCTGTTTTTAACTCTGGTTGCTGGGAAACAGCTTTTGCTCTTGTTAGCTTGAGGGAGATATAGAGAACGTGTATAGAGAGAGATCTGCAATGCAGCAAGAAAGAATTTTGGACTTTGGAATACAGATCAAATTTTAAAGCTGATCTTTATGTTTAGACATTTATTCTACATTTTGTTTTGCCTGTCATATTAGTTTTGCACTGATTAATTGAAAATAAATACCTTCCACAAATTTGGGGGCTTTGGGCCCAATCTGTGGGTTTCAAGGGGGCTACATCTACACCCAGTGAGCCCCCCAAGAGGTGGCTCAAATCCATTACATACAGCATATGCTGGGTCTGATCCATACCCTATCACAGGATGTACAAGAAGTTTTCAGACTGCCTGAAGCATGTTATTTCAGAGACCATCTTTCCTGCAGTTCTCACTGCAGAACTTCAGACCCCAGAAATGGCACTGTTCAAATGAAAACAATTCAAGTGTTTGCAACAGCACTCCTCTTGTATCAGATATGTGTTCCCTTCCTCTTCTCTAAAACGCCATTCTGACAGATGGCAAAGCATTAGGACAGAGAGATTAGGATGCTCTTCCATGCAGCCCTGGGTCAGCGTGCCCAGCTCCCTCAGCACACAACAGAAAAGCCTTAAGTTTTACAACTTGCTTCCATCACAAGCCAATGGGTTTCAAAGGTGAGCTATGTGCTTGTACCCTCATTTGAGGGCAATGCTAAAGGACAAATTTGGATATTTATTGTTTGCGCTATCAGTTAATCTCATGAGCCAGTGCCATGCTCTGTTTTGGTCTATTCTACCTTTAAATGTGGCAGTGCTCAAGAGCTGCGATTAACCCAAACAAATGCCACTTGAAGTTACATTAAGCTATTCATGCACTAGATTGTGAAAAATTCCCATATGCCTTGAGAGGCTGATTATCAACCACAAATAAAGTATTATTCAAGAGCTGCTGCATGGTGCTAGAGCGTGGCTGTTGATGTAAGTTGCAAACACATGTTCCATTCAAGAGCATTAGTAAGTAATGCTTTGTCTTGTTAGTTTATGGTACTTAAATCCAGACTGGTGAGATTTTGGTTCATGCTGTGCTAAGCAGAATCAAATTTCCTTTCCTGCTTAAGAAATAGGGATACACTGATGTCCACAGGTCTCAGTGCTAGATAACAAGGATTAGCGTCATCTAGAGTGAGAGATTAAACAAAACAGTCTCTCCTGGCTCCTCCCTGCATCACAATAAAACACTCTCTGAAATGACTGTGAAGTTGCCTCCATAAAGACTGTTCTTCCTCCTCCTATGCCACAGATGTAGAAATTTCTTATCTGCTCTGCTAATTAGATCACTCACTGAGGATGAGGCTGCTGGGATATCTCCTCATCTTCTTGGTCTCATGCCCTAGACTGTCTCACATGTATGGTTTGGTGTCATCTCTTTGGAGAAGAGACCCCAGAGCCCCTGGTCAAAGCTCCTGGCTGACATCTCATCCTCTGTCCACCTCCATGTCCACCCTTTGGACTGCAACAGAGTTGTTATCAAAGGCACTAGGCATCTCCTCCAGCCAAGACTTAAAAACCTGATCTTCACATTTATTTACTCTTATTATCAGCTGCCATCAAACATGTTTCTGTTCTTGTTCTTAGGGCAAGGGGTTAAGGAGTTGCTTTACAAAAGAGTCCTTGTTACTTGGGAATCTTTCCAGTGAGCTGCTAAAGTCAGGAAGTAGCTCGCTTCTATACTTATGTCGCACAATGACTGTAACTGGAAATAAGTGTATGACCCTGGACACTGTGATTGACTGACTGACCACAAGAAGGTATTTTGCTTGTTTCCTATTGAGCCTAAACTGGAGATAAATTCTTAATTCTCTTCTGTAAATCTCCAAGCAGTTGTTAGCCACTACGAAGCATTAAGCAATAACATGGAGGGCTGCAGAGTAGAGACATTTCCAACCTATGCTTGGGTGACATATCTTAAGCCCAATGGCTTAACACCACATTGTGTATTTCACAGGGCACTTGTTTCATCACCAAAATGCAGTTCTTGCTGTGTTTGTTAAAGAAGTCACCATCCTAGACCTGTTTTTTTCCAGCTAGATCCACGCAAAGAGGCTCTCTATTCAGTACGCAGACACTAGTGAGAGTTACAGCACTGCCTCTTTGGAAGGATGCTTATGATTATCATATTCATTTATCATGCACCATCACCTCAGAAAAGGCAGAGATGACAGCAGACATTTACATACCAGAAAATGAAGACCTTACTGCTAGTGAATTGTAGTCTACGAATAGCAGCAGTTTTAAAAGGAGATCAACAAACGAAATTTTAGTTTAAAAGAGGAAAAAAAAATACTGAAGGCAGTTTTAGATCTGTAGAACCCTACACAGCAAGCAACATGGATGCAAATTTTCTGTACATCAGTAGTCTGGTAAAAAACTGCCAAACTCGTAACAAAAGGCTCCAGAAGTACCACTTGGCACTGCCCACATCACCTCTGTATTAGAGGCTGCCATGCCTGCAGCAGACAGCAGAGAGTGCAGCGTGAGCCCATGCTCTGGCCTGGGATGCCAGCCTTGGACTCTGTAAACTAGCAGATACAGAGATCGCAAGGAAACCTACCGGCGTAGTGGTAATTTGCCAAAGGATGACACTTCAATCTCACTGGCTTTCTCAACAGCAGCTTCTCAAGAGCAACCTAAATGAAAGAGCAGGAAAAACCAGCATTAGCAAATACAGTCAGCTGCTGCATACAACTGCATTTAGAAGACTCTTTGATATGAGGATATGAATTAATTTTCTCTCTTTTTTTACTTTTCTGTCATACAAAATCACATCAAATTACTCCAAGGCCCATTAACACTGTACCTCACAGGAGAGCACCTAACACACACCTGTCCTGCCTTAATTAGCACAAATGTGGCTATTACTTAGCAACTTCCAGCTCTTCCCTCCCTTCTGCTTGCCACATACAAGTATGTTTATACTATTTGATTTGATAGTGTTAATTAATACTAAAATTTAATGGTTGGTTTGATAACATTAATATTTATAGCGTGAAGTCTTTTAGAATATCTGTTTAGGTCAACATCTGTCAGGAATGACAGCAAGTATAGCTAATCCTCCTCTAGATCAGGGAGACAAATGATTTGTGGATGCCTAAAGTTTTTCCCCTGACAATGCAGACCCCCCCCCCCCGTCCCGTATAGCAAATTTCATGTTCTGACAGTAAGTTCAGTCACCTATCTCAGACCCCTCAGATACAGCTCACAGAAGCTAAGGAAACTGGGACAAAGCTAAAACCCACCATATTAGACAATTCTGTGAGATTCACTCCAGCCTTGTGTTCTGTTGCATTTTGCTTTAAATTGGCTTTCCAGGAACAGGCGTAGGGCCTTGTCTTTCCCTAACACTGGGCGAAATGGATGTTTTGCCCTAGTTAGTAATATTCCCATCACTAAACTAATGCAAACATTTGAAGTGCATTATTTATATGAGAACTGTGTGCAATTACCTCACAATTCTGAACAAGTAAGTAGATGTGATTGCTGCTACAAAACAGGGTTTTTATAAGGGCTAGAAGAGGACTAAGCTCTCTGTGACCAAATATAAAGCTTGTAAAATGTTGGGGCTGGAGCAAGCACTGGGAGACATTCAAAGCCCCAAGGCTATAAACTAAGTAATCTTATCTGTATGAAATATACAGTGAGCCTTCAGAGAGGCACTGCTTTGAAATTTAAATTTATTAAAGAATAAAAGGGAAAAGTCATTCCCCAAAAATGTTACAGGATGTTTAAAGCATCACTGCTAATCAATCAGAAATCTCTTTTTTATATAACCATATGTAAATCCATTTAATAAAGCATGCTAATTTATCTGCATAAGAGGATCATATCTCCCCTTTCAGCTTCTTATCTTACCATAATATCTCCTTTCGCCTCAAAGAGAGAGTGCAAAGCGTATTCTGCATTGGTTCCTCCACCAGGTAACACACTGGAACAGCTCATATTTAAAAGGTCTTCCACTGTCAGAAACAAGTCAACATTTTACTGCTAATACAATAGCCTGTCAGTCAAACACCCAGAGCCAAGCATTCTGTAACGCCACTCAAGAATAACACAGTTCAGGGCAGCAGCTTTCATACTCTCTCCCCCCAGCACCTCATCTCCCGGTTTTGGGATCACTCGCTGAGGAGGGGATGTGACTGGATTTGCAGAGCGCATCTTTGGGATGGGACAGGCTACTGGAGAGCCAGAGGCAGAGATTTGGCTGTGAGGCAGTGGCTTGCATAGGCCAGTGATGTTGCTGTGCCAAGAAGGCTCCGGCCAGGGCACAGAAACAGAAACGAACCATGCTGGATGCAGGAACAAACTCTGCTCAGGACTGGTAGAAGCCATTGAGCCCGTCACATTTCTTCTCGGTTATGGTTACAGGACAGACCTAGGAGCCATCAGCTGCCTCTCATCTGTGACCTCTGCCCTTACCAGGCCATTCGGCACCCAAAAAACCCAAACACCCACGCACTTCCCAGCAACGATTTCTCCTTCTTGGCTGCCAGAAAGCAGTTCACCCAGACTTCACTTGAAGTGCTGCTACATACAGTTGTTACTCTGAATCTGTAACATGCAGTTCTGGTCTCTTGCTCTGCATTCTCAGTAATTAATACTCTTGAATGTTTTGTACAGTATACACCTATGAGAAATCAACGTGAATTTCTTCAACAGGCACAGGTTGACATATGAGCTTCTAAAACAGCAAGCCATTGTACCTCTTTGTTGGAAGACTTTGTTCTCCAGTTCTGGCCATGGTTTCCAAACCAAAGTAGCCTTGTGCACATCTTTCTCCATTAGCAATCTGTCCTGCAGCTCAGGAATATCAGCCTGGAACCTGGACCCGATATTGATTCGTCTATAAAGACAAATAAATAAGTATTCAACTACACAATGTGCAGAAAAAACGGAAGTCACACCAGTGTTCTCTGTTTACAACAAAACTTTTATTACACTGGAGTGGCAGGAAATTGTGTCAGATTGCTTTACGCAATGCTTTACTCTCAGTGGGATAAGTTCTTAGAATATTAGAGAGAAATGATCTCTTGGGGGAACCCAAAATTTCAATACACAATTTAAACTATACTGAGACATCATACCTCAGGGATCGAGCTACCCTATACACATGCTGACTAGCCAAGAAGCTCGATGCTGGAAGAAATAACTTTCCGATCCATAGAGAAGGGCACTCATCAGCTGAGAGCAGAAAGAGACATTACTGCTGAGGGACAATCCTATTTACACACTGCCCTGGGGAACCTACCTGGTAACACCTCTCCAAAGCTCCACAGTTAATACACATAAAAGCAAGAGTGCTGGATAAGCATATGTTCTCCTCACAGCCCTCTTCCCAGCCATCACTAACCCTTTTACCACCTTCGGTGGCTCCCACCAAGCCTCCCTCTCCTATCATTTCTGAGCCGTGACATCTACATCTCCCACAGCCACTTTGCTCCCAAAGCCCTCAGCCACCATCCAGAGCAACCTTAAATGCATTCAGCTCAACACAATTTCAGGCAGTTGAACACTACCTGCCCAGTTCAACACACTTCAGGGCACACGCTCTAGGCTGGAGCCAGTCTATAAGAGCAGTGACAAAACCAATATTGTTTTACTTACGGTTCAACAGTCTGTTCTCCGGGCCCAGGCGTCACTGGAATGACACTTCCATCAATACTATCTGAAACAGAGATTGAAGTTTCTGAGTTTAAAAGGGTATTTTGGTAACAACTGTATTGCTACTGCTGCTCCACCTCCTGGGCTGCATTGCCACCTCCCTACTAAAACCAATATTACTCCCGTCTATTAAGGAAATTTAACCTTTATCAATATGTATACATAGAAACAGTCTAAATTGTTACAGGAAACAGAAACATCCTAACTTGCAGAGGTTTCTACTGCCCTGATCATATAGGATTAGACACCTTTTCTTGTGAAACACCGAGTAAACACTTAAAGTGAACCCCATGTCTCAAACCAGGTCTCTTCCCTCCACTCAGAAGGCCCAGATCGAATGAGAGGCATACTGGTCCTTTCTTGAGGCAGACTGCTTTGAAAGATCACAGCCTTTCTCTCTGGCTGGGCTCTTCTACTCACTTCATGCTTTAACACCACCTCTACAAAATCCAAGGCAAAAAACTCTGATAAAGATGGACTCTTCCTGTGAAGTGGCAGAACCAGCCAGGCACACAGCAGTCATCAACAAGATAACACTAGAAGACAGGACAGTGGTGTTTTCTACCCACTGACGCTCTGTAAATGTAATACTTACTAGACCGACACAGGAGCACCCGTGGAGTAGGTGTCAGTGGAGTAAGCGGCAGCTGAGTATGTGAGGTGCTATGAGATGATGTGATAACACTGCTGAAGAGACCAGACCCTTGCCGAACTGGACTAAGCATTGGTGGTGGAGTGTAAGGGGGGAGCTCATGCGTTCGGTCTAGCAGATGATCTCCAAGGACACGGGGAGAGCGAAGCTGACTCTGGTATAGCATGGCACCAGAGTGGGACATGCTGAAGTTGAAGGAAGGAGGAGGTATGAAGAGAGGTTCGGGTCTGTGCCGATACTTCTTCTTGTCCTGCAATGGTTTGAAGTTTTCTTCCAATTTTACAGCACTTTGATGAGGTTTTTTGGTAATTTCCTAAATGAAAACATGCAGAACTTCAGTATTTAGGCATGCTTAAATATGCTTTGCACACAAACTCCTATAGTTTAGGGCAACAGCCACAGAAAAGCTGTTGCCACCAGGCAGTTATTCAGGTACCACCATAATAAGGGTGGTCAGTACAGTACCTGGTGCCACACAGAAACCTCAGGGGTGTGAGAAAAACCTGGATGAATTACCCTTATCTCACTCAACAATCCCTCTGGGTCAAGGTGGGGCTGAGCCAGAGGCACAGACATGGAGAGGTTGGTGCCAGCTTTTGAAGGTGCAGGGAACAGCTCTCCCAGGCCATGAGTCTCCCACACCCTTCTTTAGCTCCACCCGAACACCCTGGGCACTTCTATTTGCACTGAACACACACAGGCTGTTGGGAGTTACTTCATTACCCAGTCACAGTTTATTAGAAACTTTATACGAGATGTTTTCTGATGCATTTGTTTTCTTTGACTAGGAAGGACACATGAGCTCAGTGAAATTACTGCAGTACTCAGCAGCAGGAAAGGAAGACAAATGTAATAAATTCAAATTCTTTGCCTCTTATCACTACATTCCCATCAGCTTGAGTACAGTCCAGCTGCAACAAATCTTGAACTTAACTCTCTCCTCTTTCCTTGCAGGAAAAAGGGTAGTAGATGACCATTTGGGAAATTCACACACTGTAATATGCCTAGAATTCTAGAATCTGAATGTTAAAAATCATTTAACAATAAATTCCTAGAGTCCACAGAAGCAGAAGGCACAGAATTTGTGCAACCTTGGAATCTGGATTTCTAGGGGGTGGGGGTGAGGTAGGAAGAAACAGGTTCTCAGGTTGTGCTTTAAGAACTCACAGAAGCTGGTAGATGAGTACAGTATAAAATATAATGCTTTCAGGTGTTCAGATTGTAAATCTTCTTTAGGATAAACTTGGAAAGCAGAAGAAAATTTTTGACAGATAGGGTTACTTCAGAATGTTTGCATCGTCTGATAAATTCTACTACTACGTATAGTAAATTACTACAATGTATATTTAGACAACATACATCTTTACACCATGGGTGGTTCTTAAGAATAGCATTCACCCAATAAAAAATCATGTTAAAGGAGCATTAGCACTGTCACCCTTTATCCCTTAAGTTAATATGTTCCAGCTTGTGGAAATGTTTTTGATTACAGAGGTCCTGTCCTCTCTGTTAGATCATGGCTGTATCCTCTCCAACAGCTGTTGACATTTTTTCTCTCTCAAAAAAAGTTTTGGGAGAGTTTTCCTTTTGCAGGAAAAAAATGCAGCTTTACAGAGAATTTTGTTGATAATGGACATTCAGAACAGTGAAAGGGTCAAGGTTACCTGTAACCACAGAGACCATCATGATGGGGAACATTTAGTGTTCAAAAAGGAGAAAGGGGAAAAAAGCCACCCCTAAACTCAAGGAAAACACAACTCTCTCAAAATCTAAAAAAAAACCCAACAAACAAAACAAAAACCACAAACCCAGAAGGCCACATCCAACTCTTTGATTAAGGACTCATTTTGTTCTGCTCTTTAAATGTGAAAGAGCTGGTACTCCTCCTTCACCAGAGTAAAGCAAACTAACCAAGATAACATCTTCGAAGTCCTATACACCTCCATCTCCTAAGCTGCTTCACTGACAATATATATCTTAGCCTCAGTGTGGTTATGCTGACACTACTTTTAAAAAAAGATCGCATTGAATGTTAAAGGAGATCATGATGTCCATGGGCTCTCAATGCAGAATCACCCCAATACTTTTCTGAAGCTCCAGGAACCGATGCCTGTAGATCCTGATGGACCTCACTTGACTGCTAAGTTTCAACCCACTGTCCTGTAGCCTTGCTGAATATTTAGCTTCCTTCTGCTGTTTGATTTTACTGATTCCATGAGCTTTGTGGGAGCTTTTATGGACAGCTCAAAGCACAGTATAAATAAATGCAACACAGCTCCAGTTCTTTGGTATTAAAAAAAAGTCTCCAATGGCACACTCTCTTTATAGAAAAAGAAGGAACTGCAGATCTTTAGATCTTTGAATGTTTCCAATGCTACTGCTTATATAAAAGATACAATTCAGAGAGGAAACTGCATGAGTTTAGTTTGCTTGGGCAATAACAAAGACTGCAAGCATAATTTTGAGTGAATGAATGCGCGTTTAGCCAAACACTGGCAGATTTAATCACAGTCGCTTTACGTACGTTGCAGAAATACACAAGCCCAAGCCACCTACTCTGATGTCTCTTGAGGAGATCTCCCACTCAGAGCTCAAGGATTCAGAAAAGACTGTCCCTTTTCTCTCCAGAAACTAGAAATAGAAAAGGAAAATTGCACTGCTGAGTTACAAGCTAAGTATTGCGAGATGCTGGTTTCCACAGTAAAGTGGAAGTTTATGTGTAAGACCTCTGTGTGAAAGGAAGAGAGTAAAATATTTTATATGTATTTAAAATTAGTGTGTATGTCTGAGTGAAGGGTCAGGAGAGAGGTGACAAATACACAAATATTGTAAGGAGCCACCCACGATGGTGTATTCTGTCCCTTTATTTGACCATCAGCCTCATGAGAAGGAAAAAAACCCAACCAAACAACAACAAAAAAACAAACAAAAAAAAAAATCACAAGAGTATTTCTCTGTGTTATACAGGAAGTACCATACAGTACTCCCCAGTAATCTCTTATGGCATAGTCTGCAAGCATGGATTTGAAGGAACGAGCAACATCTAATTCCTACACTGGAACGTGAAAGAAATACTGCTTGCTCCAGGACATTTTCAGGAAAACAATAATGAGCATTCTCACATCTTATTCAAGCGCGCATCAATTCCTGACAATTTCAGTTTTATGAACAAAATGAAAGCACTAAGCATAGCTATTTTTCTTATATCAGAATTCCCAGTGATTAACCCTTAGATCCAATGGATGCAGAGAGAAAGGGAAAAATGACTTCATTGCAAAACTCTGCATTGGCAAGCTTCATACTAGCTTAAGGCGCACATTGTAAGCACTGCACAGTACCCTCCTATCTCGGGCTGAAATGAGAAGCACATACATCTGACTTTAAAAAAAAAAAAAAAAAAAACAAACCAAAAAAACAGGAAGAAATAGAACTGTTGTATTTAAGCAGTAACATAAAAACAAAGCAGCCTGAAAAGGAAAAAACAAAAACAGTAAAAAGATACTAAATCCCTTTGTTCTAGTGGATAAAAGAATATCACATTCCAATTTCAAATTACTTATTTTCAACCGAGGTCTTGATTGCCCAGCAAAGGGAAAATTAATATTTTCAAACGACCAAGGAAGAAATGCTACCATGCTACAGGCCTTTTTTGTTCATTAGGCATCATTAAGATTCCAGAAAATATTTTAAAATAATACGGACATTTTAGAAAGTAGCAACACTATAAGCAAAGGGATTTAACAAGCACAGCACAGTTAGTGGCAAGAAATGCAGCACTCACAGAGGATGAGCAGGGGTTGGCCACTTTTGGACTGCACGGTGGAGAGTAAGTCATCTTCACAAGAACGGGCATCTCATCATCTGACACAGAGCTGGCAGGCTTGTCTTTGACTGTGGCAGTGCTGGCAGAGGGCTGCGTGCTGGGCTCGGGTGACAGAAGCTTTACAGGGACAGACACTGGCATGACGATGGGCGCGAGGCTATCCACCTCTTTAGGCAGCAGCTGCTGTGGTGGTTTCTCTCCTTCATCCTGTACAGACAATTAAAGGCTTTCAGCCCGAGTGAGGGAGGGCAGCTTCTGGATCGATACACTACGCAATGTATGCACCGTGGCTGAAAAGAAGCGGCCAGGGTTACGAAACACACAACAGTGTTGCTTCTCAGACTCTGTATTCGCCTTGAACAAAGTTGGCGGGTTACGTATGACTCCTACATAGGATTCAGCCTCGGTGATAAATAACCACACATTAAGCATCTTTACAAGATAACGTGCAGGAGGGGAGGTAAACATGTGTCCCTTTTTAGCACTATAAAGCTAGAATTCCCCATCACCCACCTAAAAACAGAGACACAGATGGTATAACTCTGGTAGCTCTTTGCCTTCCTGTGGTATCCCCCATTAGGACAGAATTTCTAAAATATCAGGACAGAGAAAGACTGACTGACAGAGCAAGTTATTTTTATGCAGAACAATTCAAACCTACATTTTTGGTTTGGTATCTGTTGATACCTATAGAACTAAAACACTTGGGAAGAAAGCTGTCAAAGATTCAACAATCCTGTTCCTTCAATTAAAGCCTGGGAAGGCTTCCAATAAACATCCCTTAGTCATCCAAGTAGTCCAAATGAAAATAAGGAAGACTCGATGTTCCTGATATTTCTAATATAATAAACAAACACGAGGGGAAAAAAAGTTTAGATGCTCCTGACATGACTTTGTAGGGTGTTTTTGTAATGTGCAGAGACAGAGAGAAAAAAAACGCTCTTCAGTCCTCCACCACTGCCTCTGACTTTAAAGCAAGAATTCTGGCCTACAAACTAGCAGAATTATGTGCATTTCTACTTACGCAGGGTGTGACATAACCAGACAGCGCTGAGAAGAACAGGTTTTGACAGCAAAGCAAAGCATGGCAAAGCAAGCAAACATCAACACGAAAAGGAGAGAGTCAAATACTGACAAAAAATGAACTGCTACCTGTTTGAAATTAGGAGATGCTCTTACTCCTCCATGTGACCTCATGTGACCATTTAGAGCAGGCAAACTCTTAAACTCCTTCAAGCATATTGAACACATTAGCTTGTTCTTCGTATCAGCTCTCTCAGGAAGTGCTTCTCTGTTCTGGCCACTATTTTTGTTTTCATTTTTTTAGCATGGAACAGAATAAGAGACATTAGTTTGGCGTGTTCCCTTTGCTGCAGAGGAAGCTTTTTAGTCAAGGAAGTCAATAAAATTATACAGCTAGATAGTTATGAAGCCACAAGTAAGCATGGGGTGAGTGCTGTGGAATACGTAGGCAATAACCTAGATCAGCTGCTCCCAAGATGGGGAGAAGGAAAGTTTTGAGTAGGACATGCTCATCAAAATGTAGCCCTTGATATGGAAAAGTCTGAGAACCCAAGAGCTCTATCATGACAGAAATACTGGTTAACTGCTGTCATGAGTGGGGATGTGTACTTGGACACAATGCCTCTACTTATGGTAGACAACAGTGCTGGAGGACACCTCAGCCCTTCAGAGGCGAGACCTTAAGAAAAAGAGAAGATCCCTGCTACCAAAGATACAAATCCAAACCACACATCGGCCCTTCTCTTACAAATGCAACAAATGACAGCAAACTGCTTCTCAGCTTTTGCTTTTCCTTTGCTTCCTTTGTGGGTTTTTTGGTTGGGTTTTTTTTTTTGGTGTTTTGGTGTTGGTTTTTTTTTTGTGAAAGACAAAGTATTTATTTGATTTTATTACTGAGGGGGAGGATGGAAATCACACAAACTTAAATTCACAAAGCACAAAACTAAAGATGTTTCTAGAAGGGCAACATCTATTACCTACCCAAAGCGCATTCCCTTCCCTCCAAACTGCAGCATTCCTTTGTATTTCTCACATTTACATTAAAAAGACAAAGAAAAAAAAAAAATCTTAAAAAAATACCTTTGTTCTGGGGACAGCGGCTGCAGTCTGCCATCTGACAGTTGCACCTGCTATCAAAGGAAGAGAGGGGAAAAGAATTTTTCAGGAAATATTAATGCATAAATGAAGTCCTCACAGTATTGTGTCTGCTTTTTGCACATAATTTTACTAATATTAAAAGCCTCTGAGTTGAGAGCCTTACATTACCAAATCAGTGCCTCTGTGAGCACAGCTAGTGCAAATTTTCTTACACTCACCTGCTGTTTGAAGCCTTTACTCTGACCCAAAAGTATTACTTTTGGAAACAGGGAGTTGACTAACTCCTCCTGCACAATCAAGCCCTCAGGTGTCAAAAAATTAGCAAGAGCACTTTGTCTTAACTGGGTCCCTGCTCCCCAGAAACCGAGGCTGAACTGCCCAAAGCCTCTTGCGAGGGAAGCAGCAGCCCCACGGCAGCAGCGGCTCCGTGCTGCTGCCAGCCTGGCCTGAAGCCAACCCAGCGATGCAGATGGGAGAAGTCTGTTAACGCAGTTCCCCAAAACATCCCAGTGATGCCGACCGCTCATATCCTAGCCTTCCGGCTCTTCTGCAACCTTTTTGTTTCCACACCTTGCTACTCTCCTGCAAAACAAGTTTGGTTGAGCAGGGATCTAAAATATTACCTACCTGAGGCCACGCGGCACTGGGAGAGTCTTGCTGAGAGCTTTTGTTGTTCAGATGAACTCCCGAAGGTGGCAAGAGAGTTCGATGAGGGACAGTATTACCTACAGAATTAATCTCCTGCCGTGCAGGATCCTCCGTGGTCTCTGGTGGAGTGAGGCCAACGTGGGAGTTCAGGGACGGCGTTCTGCTCTCACTCGGGTATTGCTTCTGCTGATCTTGCTGCTGCAGTAAACTCTGCGGGTACAAGTGCCTGTACTGTTCATGCGGATCTTGGTAGCAATACTGAGGCACTGCTCCCAACTGGATAAGCTGCACAGGATGACTTGGATCCTGAGGGTACTGGTGTGGCTCATGCATAGTCTTTGGATCAGGTTCCCTGTGATACGGAGGAAGCGGCAATTGCATTTGTTGCTGCTGTTGCTGTAACTGCTGCATGACAGGTTGTGTTTGGTAATACTGAGCTATTTGCATTGGACATTGCCGCTGCTGCTGCTGCCGAGTTGACTGTTGCTGCTGGATCTCCTGTATCGAGAGCCGTTGATGTCCCTGCTGTGGCTGAGTGTAGTATTGAGTCTGCTGCAAGTGCTGCATCTGTTGCGGTAAGAGCTGCTGGGACTGCATTTGTTGAACGTGAGTCTGTCCTTGCTGAAATGCAGAATGCATCTGCATTTGTGATAAATGCTGCTGGTAGTCGTAGTACAACTGTTGGTGCTGCATGACTTGCATTTGTTGTTTTTGCTGTGTGCTTGCAAAATTCTGGTGCATTTGCTGTGGCACTGGTTGATATCTTTGTACACTGGAAGTTACAGGCTGTTGCTCAACCGCTGGTTTCTGGGACAGCAGCTGCCTGAGTGCACTGTCACCAGGATTATCCACCATCGAAGACTCAGTGTGCAAAACCTGAGCCATGTTGTTCACTTGGATTCTCAGATTTTGGTTAGCAAATACTTGTGTAAAGGAGTCCAATTTATGCAGGACCCCACTGGTAATTTTTTGCGATCGATTTTCACTGGGTTGAGAGTAAGAATATTGGTATCCATCGTGGGACTCCCCCGGCCCGAGGGGGCTCCACATGGTGCTCTGATTGTTCAAATTGTTCCTCGCTGGGACATGGTTTCCTGAGCCAGAGTGCGTCCAACTGGTTTGTCTAGATGTATCCATTGACCCAAGACTTTTTGAACCTACAGGCAAAGCTATACTGTCTCTTGAATCTTGGGGAAACTGGGGGGAGAGAGGGGACGCCTGGGGAGCATCCATAACAGATGTCCCATAGTTATGATTTAGAGATGGAAGGGAGTTCATTTGGTGTTGTTGGTAGTACAAGTTCTCATTGCTATTGGCAGTATGGTTAGTTTTATACAATTGCTGGTCCCCCATTTTTGGTCACTTCTGTTCCAAACTTACAGGCACACAAACCATTGAAATCTCTATGAACCCTGAGATAGCTGAGTGAGGGAAAGGGAGGGAGGGGAAAAGAAGCTAGAATTACTTATAATTCAGCATGTCCATGTGCATCACAAGGACTAAGATCTCCTCCAGTCTGTCAGTAATTCCAATCTCGGACTCAACGTTGCTTCACATCTTCAATAAATGGACCACAGCGCAAATCCTACACAGATCAATAGGTTCAGTGTGCCAGGCACCTGTGGAGTAAGAGAAAGATGAGGTAAGTGCTGGCTCTCTACATAAACTGTTATTGTTATTGCCTCAAAGGAAACTGTAAAATCTCCTAGTTTGAAATGCATAATCAGATGCAAAATTGTAGCAGCTGGGCTATTCCAGAGCAGTTAGATTACTTCATCTCATCCCATTATCCTGCCTCTTCTCTAGTGCTCTGATAAAATCATTCTGCCAAACCAATAAAGGCTTATTCTTCAAAACTGTTTGTTCCCCTAAAGTATTTGAACACTGAAGCAGTTTTAGCTGGCCGCGTATTGCTCTCTCTCATGACAAGGTTTAGCTAGACAGTTAACTATCAAGCCAAGTCACTTTCCTAGTGTTACAGCCTTATTGTCAAAAGCAACGTGCCCATTTTATAACACAAAATCAAGTACTGCTCACACCACAGGTGCTTCCACAAAGGCCTGAAAAAGCAGGTAAAAAGAAAACCATGGCTTTGAACAAAGCTGACCATACTCAGATATCAGTGTCTGAAAGGACACACAGAAAAGTTAATTGCAATCTGGGATTTGCACAGAGCCTTCCACAGCTTCTCCCAACTTCCAGGGTATCTGCAGGAGGTGTCCACTGGTGGTATGAAAGTAGAGCATCACTGAAGAATAAGATGCAACACTAATGCTCATTGCTGTGACAATAAAAAAATCGTGAGCATCGTTACCCAACTGCGTCCATGCATATAGATTTGTTTGTTCCATCTATCTAAAACCTGATTAATTCTAAGACCAACCCAGTCCATGGAAATCTTTTCTGATCACTGACCTTACATTGGGAGCGCTGAACTCCAGCTTCTGTTCTACCCTCTCACCCTTCCTCCTTCAGTCTGCCTTATTTTAACAGACTAATTTATACCAAATGCAACTTTTTATCATTTTCGCTGTATAAACTGTAATTCAAAGTAACACTTTACAGATGTCTGTACTGTTTTCAATGAATAAAACAAAGTACATAGGTACATTATAGGGTTGTATTACTATTCCACAGTATGAAGTAATCACTGTGTCTCCAATCACACACATGCACGGAGGTACAATACACCTATGCATCCATAAATATGTTTCAACATAAAAGTTGATTCAGAACTTTGAGTATAAAAATATTAGACCACAACTTTAACTCTGCCTCCTTCACATCTGCCTTTCTAAACATAATGCTTTCTGCCAATGACTCCTGCGTACCGATGTCCTTACCTTTTTAAACTTAGGAGAATCCATCTAGATGGATAAATGTCAAGTCATTGGTTTGAACCATTGCCAGATGCATATTAACGAGTTCTGTGCTAGCAACAGCAAATAAGGGTAATACATAGCTGCAGGCAGAAAAAAAACCTTTTCCGCTCTAGCATAATATATGACAGAAAACCATAGCTCCCAATGAAGAGGTCTTTCAGTGGTTTTTGTGTAAACCATCTGCAGCCATTAGCATGTAACATTTTCACATGACAAATAATGGCTGAGAATAATTGCAAGTTTATTTCCCCTTTCCAGAAATATACATTGCTTCATAGTTTCTCTGAACACGCTCCCTTCCAGATTTTTATAGATCCACAATTAAAAAAAGTTAGGAGTCAACAATGAATGGTCAGGCTGCCAACAAGATTTTTCAGCCACAACCCAACTTCAAAGACTTCCTATTAAAAATTATGAAGAGAAACTAAACAAAGCCTCCACAAAACATTCAAAGGGCATAAAAATAAACACCAAGTGATATTTCACACTGAAAGGCCATCAACTTTTAGAGGAAGAGAGGGATCCTACACAGGAATATGCATCTCCTCTTATGCCTGCCAAGTTAAGAAAGCTCAGTCAAGATGCTCTGAACACATCTCCCCATGAAAACATGGATCTGTAGATACACCTTTTGTATAAGAGGTATGTCCCACTTCCTCTATTAACAGTGTTGTAATTTACACCAAGTTCCTTGGGTTTGGCCCTTCTGTTTAAAGTTTGAAGTAACAAGTATTTGTCAAAGGACAAGAAATAATAGTGATACAAACCAGTGAGTGAGAATAAGTGTGTCCAGGAGCCAATTAAAAGACTGCAAGAACTTCAGGAGTAAGGACAGTAAGAGCACTTATTCTTAAAGCAGCAAACATAATTTTGGTATAAAAATTAAACATAATTTTGGTATAAAAATTAATCAATTGGCCAGCTAGGCCCCTGACCCCCTACTCCTCCCACAGGGAGGAGCACCACAGTGGCAGATGCTACCACCTCTACCAGCAACCACAGAGAGTTTTGTGGTCACCAGAGAAAACGTCAGCCCTTGGGCATGCAGCAAATTCCCCTTACTGCATCCATTCACCTGGGGGTTACCTGTCACAGTTCTCAGGGTACTGGAAAACAGTCACAAAGGTTTTGTATATGAGGCATTAGCACAAACCTCTCTTCCATTCTCTCAGAAGAAGAAGAAAAAAAAATAAATGCTCATAGAAATTTCTTCTCATCCTCAACTCACCTCCAGTTTGGGAGGTAGGACATACTGCTGTCTGTCAGGTAGATGACAGTTTCAGATTTTTACAAATATTTCTGTGTAAAAATTATAACAGAATATTATATTAAAATACCAATCAAGTCACAAAAGGACTGGAAAGTTCAGTCACTACGAGAATCACATTTAAAAAACCATGCATTGTTTTCCAACACCCATCCCACCTCCCCCTATTCAAGAAAAATGAAAACATTCCTTTTAAAAGCATCACTGAGCTGGAAAGAGAAAAGTGCAAATGTTGAAAAAGCACTGTTATTCTACCTTCAGGTAACGCAGAAAAAAAAACCCAGATAGGCACACCAATAAAACCATAAACAGTAATAAACGAGTCCCTTAGCTACCAGATTTTTTTTTTAGCACTTGAACAGGCTTAAATTCAAGGGCTTGATGCTGTATACACTGAGCATCTGTGATCAGCTTTAAGAAAATACTAACAGTATACATTTCTTGTTGGGTTACGGAGTATTTCAGTGCTGTACGCAACATCACGAAGGCTTTAGGGGCACCAAAGTTAGTCTCTGGCCAACTAAGAAGCCATTGGCAGCATACTGAATGATTTCTATTTCTTTCAGTCATTGGAAGAAAAGGGTGCTTTTTCTCCTTTTTGTTTAGCACTCCTGCCTAAACGCCCATCACTCCAATTTATCACAACAACTCTAACTTCTAATGGTTAAACCAAACAACTAAAAGCAGGAGGAGTTTTAAAGCAACAATACTTTTGCAGTTCTGCGTTTCTTCTCTTCCCAACAGTCGTTTCTGCTACTTAACCTATTACATTTCTGACATTACAGATATATCCCAATTACGCAATCATTACAGAGAAACATGAAAACAAATGCATAAGGACAGAAATGTTCCTGTAGACTGCCTAGAAAGAGAAATACCCTACTTAAGTTTATAGATGGAATCGAGACTCAAACTAATGAGAGTTCAATTGATTTCAACAGAGACAAGGTTTCACTCCAACTCATTTCTCATAATTTCAGCACGCTCCTCTGCAACTTGCACAGCTCCATTCTCCAGACTGAAAGCCAGGGACATGCCAAGCTGGCTGGAATGCCTTTACGCACTCCAACTGTCTCCCTCTTCAAACACAAGCAACTGTAAGGCGATACAAGTAGTAGTCTCTCCTGGAAGCATGCCATAACTTCATTCTGGTAAACATGAAAAGGAAGATTAATCCAACGTTATCAGTCTTCAATAAAGGTGATCTGATTTTCCTCCTCCTTAAACTGTATCACTGCAGAGTCAGAGGAACTTAGAGAAGATGACAGGCAGTGAAAATGGTATATAAACCATCAAAAAACCCACTCCCAGCTCCATTGCACACCACAGAAGCTGAAACCTGCAGAATTTTTCAACTCTATTAAACAACAGATCAAGCCACAGTCACACTATCAAACTGCCTGAATCCACACAAATTTCAGAGGAATAAGTTGGTGTGTGAAAGTTGGGCTGGGTGTGGGCTGCAAAACCAGGACTGAATGCCAGCCAGTGCCAATTTTGGAACTGAGTTAATGGAGAGGGATGACAAAAGACTGTAGAAGAGCAGATGCTGAAGGAAGCAGACTCATTAAAAGGCCATAAAGTTATTCTAGCACTGATCTAAGCCATCTCAGTAGGTTGCACGGCATTGGGAACTGGATCCTATGGTCTGCCCAATTTATTTCAAGTTTTTCAGTTGTCTCTTCAAGCAAAAATCTACATGCTTCTGTAGACTAGTTAGGCTAAAAAAAAAAAAGACTGGATAAGATGGAAGATGCAAAAAAGACCTCTATGTTCAACCAGCTTCTGTAGGACAGAACACCTGCAGCTACTCACAAGCAACAGTACCAGCAGTTGCTCATTTGCTGGCGCACCATCCCTCCTCTTGTCCCTCCCTCTGGGGTGGTAACACGTCAGTTAAAGCAAGTTTAACCACCACTTTTAGCAGCCTAAACTGTTTTTTATAACACTTAACTCAAGGCATGCCTGCTTACAGAAATGTGTCATTGCTGTGTGTTCTCCCAATACCAGAGACATGTTTTAATCGTGCCTTATTGCCCTCCAGACATACAGGCTGAGACAAGGTTTTCTCAAGTGGCTGTCTTTTTGCTAATAGACTATAAGCTTCACTTTTAATCATGGATAAGACAAAATCAGAAGTTCTCTGTTCATTCCTTTCTTTCAATCCCCCCTCCCTTTAGCTTCAGTAGAAACAAAAAAGGATTTATCTTATTCAATTTTTAGCCTTTTTTTAATGAGAACATTATTAGCGTGTTTTGTTATTCAGAGCTGTGAGATCTTCTGCTAAGCTATTGCTAAAATCAAGACAACCATCATTCACATCATCTCACTCTCTGATTTCCTTTAGGACAGACACAGGAACATACAGCAGTTTCTTCCCCAATAGCCTCTGTTTTGCTAACACTGATGCCACCAGCAGCCCCTGCCACACAGGTTAACTATAATCCAGCCTTTAAGTAAGCAATAGCACAGATGGGCATGATTTTCAGCTGGGCACTACCAAGGTAAAACCACCAAGAAACCACTGAGAAGAGTGGCTTTAAAACCCAAGAGAGCATGACCTAAGAACGGACACACCTGCACTACTCAAACCCAGCTCTCAGGAGCCAAGCTGGCACTAGCCCTACATCTTCAGATGTGACGACCATGGTAATGCTGGATGGCCAAGAAACACGGCATTGGGAGAGGAAGAGTGGCGTATTTCAGAGACCCTTGTGCCCTTGCATGTTGTTCAGATACCAGGTTTGATTCTGTCACTCTTTGTGTAGCCACAGTTCAAGCCCCAGCTCCAGTTTTGTTGGGTTTTTTTGCACAGGAAATAAGCACGTGAAAAAAAGCGACACAGTACTGAAACGTAATGAATAATTTCTAACGCCAAGCAAGGTGGCTAGGTGAGCTAGCAGAGAGGAGGGGAAAGAGGTGAGAAGATAACAGCTCAAAAGATCTACCTTTTTTTTTTTTTTTTTAATTATCCATATAGAAACCCTGAAGACATCTAATATAGCAGTAAAGAGAGGCAGAGACTGAAGACAAGGGTGAAAAAGTATCAGGATCATGGCTATTTTGGTTAAAATAGACACCAAAGTAGCAATATTGATTTCAAGGACCAATAATAATTTTACATCGGTTATTTCATATCTCAAGGACAAATGCTTATTAGGGCTGAAAACCTTTTCATCCCAACCCTGGATACAACTGCTCACGTGTTTTCTACTGCACTTCAATTTTGGCTTCCTTTGAATGGCTGCGGTCTCAAATCCATGCCCATATCAGTATACACACCCAAAGGCTGGGGAAGTTAGGCAAAACTACCACCACCAAAAGACCCACTTCAGTATATGAGAACAGAAGCAAACAAAATAATTGCAAAAGTGAAAAGATGATGGAAAGGAAGCAAAATATTTAGCACACTGATTTTATAGCAAGTATAGTAAGAAAGGTATACACTCTGAGAACAGAGGGGGAAAAACAGATTAGCTGCTTTTTAATATTAATGCTGGTGATTCTTCAACAGTTGCACAAATCCTTCAAAAATTATCATTCTCTTTGCAGCTGAGCTCCTTCTGCAGTGCAGTTGGAAAGGCTGCCGAGTCTCATGTGGCTGCTCATTTAAGCTGTTCCCTTTTCCACTCTTAAGAGAGACTAGAATGTCCTAATTCAGTTTAATAAAGAACACATTGGACTTGGGGGAGGGGAGAGCAACGCCAGCATTGGGAGGGGAACTGAGCAATTTCTCTACTTCAATGAAGTTAAAAAAAAAAAAAAGGCAGCAAAAACAACAGTTGATGATCTCAGGAAAGTCTCTAGAAAAGGGGGGAGGAGAAAGGAAGACAAACAAGCAGAAACATTTTCCTCTCCTTTTGATCTAAGTTATAAGTAGAAAACGCATTCTGAGACACTGGTAATTTAATGAAATTTTTTTCCTCAAAACTAACAGAATTCTGGTTATCCAAGAAGAGGAGGTTGGTTTCTAAATAAAGCCATTAACTCAATTTAGTTTAAGGGAGATACAGTTCCATGAGTCCCAAACAAAGAAGGTTGCTTCAACAAATCCGATTATCTTTGCTGTCAGTGAAGTGGCGTTACAGTTTTGAGGTACTTGGAAGAGTTTGGAGAACTGCAACTGAAGCAGGTAGCACATTACTTCATCAAAATGGCAAATATAAAATGATGTGATTTCCTCACAATACTGATTAAAAATAAAATACAAACCTTGGCTAAGGCCAGAAGGGCACTTGAATTGCATATGCCATGACTAAGCAACTAAAAAGCTTACAGAAGATAGCATTAATTAAAAGGGGCTGATCACCCAAGATAAACATATGATAAACACAATTTTTAAAAAAATATTCACCAATACATTACTGCATGTTTCATCAAGGCCAAAAGCTGTCTACGAAACTTGATTTGAAATCTCTTCAGCCAATCTGGGTTTACTGACTGCTTACATGAAATAAATTGTAGTACCTTCTGCTGAGTCTTACATCAAGGACAATGCTCTTAAATGCTTCCTGGAAAATAAACATGTCCTATTATAAAAGTTGCCCTTGATTTCATATTTTAGTTTACTTCTATTATTGAACTGAGTGTCCTGGTTTTCCCCAGCAAGATCATAGTTCTGCAAACATGACAAGACCCCAGCGTGAAGATCTTAGGACAGAGAGGCTAGACCTTCCCAACTTACTGTGTGTGGCTACTTTACAACCTCTGGTCACTGCTGTTTATTTGGGGGAGATGGGGGAAATGTGCAATGCCAAGCACAATTACAGGCTAAGTGGAGAATGGATTGAGAGCAGCCTTGAGAAGAGGACCTGGGGGTGTTGGTGGACAAGAAGCTCAACATGAGCAGGCAATGTGTGCTTGCAGCCCAGGATACCATTGGTTTTCTGGGCTGCATCAAAAGAAGTGTGACCAGCAGGTTGAGGGAGGTGATTCTGCCCCTCTACTCNAAGGCCAGGTTGGATGGGGCTTTGGGCAACCTGGTCTAGTGGAGGGTGTCCCTGCCCATGGCAGGGGGGTTGGAACTAGATGGCCTTTGAGGTTCCTTCCAACCCAAACCATTCTACGATTCTACGAAATTTTGATGCCTTTCCACTCAAACATCAATCCATCAGTTATTGTTGTGACCACAGCTGTGATAAGCACACAATTTTAGTATAAGGTAAGCATCCTTATAATGACTTAACCAGTTTCTGCCTGACCTCTACAGTGTTTACACAGTGAAGCTTGTAATGTGATTGCCTTTTTCTGTAACTGTAAATGCTGAGACAGTCGGAGAACATATGCTAGGATTTGTAAAAACATGCAAGAAGGAAACATCCTGAGACAGATAAACAATTAAAAAAACAGGCAGAAGTAGTAATATGTAGAAAATAGCATATGGCTAAGCTTTCAGGGAGGGAACAGCTATTTTGAGCCCAGTGTCTCCCCCAAAGGAGACTGAGTTTTCAGAAATGCAGCTGCAGGACCCTCTGAAAACTTAATGTCTCTCGAGTAAATCATGTTGGTACCTAGAAATGGAGCTAAGTAAAATCCAAAGGCTATGCAGAACTGACCACCATGGCTGCTTTTGAGTTTTCGTGGTGTTTTAATTTAGTGGTGGGGTTTTTAATTAATGTCCATTTTCCTTGTATGAGACAACATAGCCAAGCTAGAACTTTAAGAAAGATTTAAACATGTGGGGATCTCCCGTACATACTATGGTACATAAAGTTTTACAGGACACAAAGTCAACACACAACTAGTCATATCTGAGAAGTCCATAAAAGCCATATATACTCAGAAACTCAAATTTTGGGGAACAGTCAAAAAGCATTGGGCCTCAATAAACAAGTCAGCCTCATAGAAAGTGGACACGTAATGCTGCAACATTACCTGACTGTTGAGGATTTGTGAGACTCCTGTATCTTGCTGTGCTGTCTTTGCCATAAGATTTCATGCTGCTTTCATTCTGTGATCTCAAAGTGATGTATCTAAACATAAAGCAAAAGAAAGAAAATTAATTTTTCCCCCCACATGATTATCTTATAAAATATCACCAGCTTGCCCCAAACCATCAAGAGACCTGCAAGAATGAAATCCCTGTTGTAACACAATGAAATACTGACTTCTATTCAACACAGTATCTCCATGCTACTCTGTTCTTCAAGTCACTATTGCCAAGGACATTTATCAGCACCATAACTCCCTTAAAGAACAACAGAGAACCTCTTTCCCATATTGGCAGGGAGAGACTGCTTCCTTGTCAAATCTCTGGGCTTGATACATCCACGGTCCTCCAAATTACAGACTGAAATATGAGTAAATCCATCTTTTCTTCTTACTCAGCTCAGTGCCTACTGCAAAATAAGGAATGGATTATGTTGATATAATAAATAAAACAAGATTGTGCTTCTACTGCAGGGATGGTAAAGATTTCACAGCACCTTACGCTGCTTTGACAGAACCCAAAGAGGGGCTGGATGCTCTCACGGAGAGGAGATTTGCTGGCCCAGAGCTTGCAACCCACATGACTAGCGTCAGACAAACAAGAGAAGGTATAGCAATCAGGAAGGGAGGGATTAATGAAAGTCAAAGGTGTGGGAGATACAATCAGGTTGCATCGTGGTTAAACCCCAGCCATCAACTAAGCACCACACAGCCACTTGCTCACTCCCTCCTGGTGGGATGGGGGAGAGAATCGGAAGAGTAAATGTGAGAAAACTTGTGGGTTGAGATAAGGACAGTTTAATAGGTAAAGCAAGAGCCATGCAAGCAAAGCAAAACAAGGCATTCATTCACCGCTTCCCATCGGCGGGCAGGTGTTCAGCCATGTCCAGGACAGCAGGGCTGGCAAACATCATCACTCCAAACATCCCCCACTAGTTCTTCCCCCGCCTAGTTTTATATGCTGACCATGACATCATATGGTACGAAATATCCCTTTGGTCAGCTGGGGTCAGCTGTCCCAGCTGTGTCCCCTCCCAGCTTCTTGTGCACCCCCAGCCCCCTCGCTGGTGGGGTGGTGCGAGAAGCAGCAAAGGCCTTGGCGCTGTGTAACCACTGCTCAGCAGTAATGAAAACATCCCTGTGTTATCAACGCTACTTTCAGCACAAAAGNAAGAGGGGCTGGATGCTCTCACGGAGAGGAGATTTGCTGGCCCAGAGCTTGCAACCCACATGACTAGCCTCAGACAAACAAGAGAAGGTATAGCAATCAGGAAGGGAGGGATTAATGAAAGTCAAAGGTGTGGGAGATACAATCAGGTTGCATCGTGGTTAAACCCCAGCCATCAACTAAGCACCACACAGCCACTTGCTCACTCCCTCCTGGTGGGATGGGGGAGAGAATCGGAAGAGTAAATGTGAGAAAACTTGTGGGTTGAGATAAGGACAGTTTAATAGGTAAAGCAAGAGCCATGCAAGCAAAGCAAAACAAGGCATTCATTCACCGCTTCCCATCGGCGGGCAGGTGTTCAGCCATGTCCAGGACAGCAGGGCTGGCAAACGTCATCACTCCAAACATCCCCCACTAGTTCTTCCCCCACCTAGTTTTATATGCTGACCACGACATCATATGGTACGAAACATCCCTTTGGGCAGCTGGGGTCAGCTGTCCCAGCTGTGTCCCCTCCCAGCTTCTTGTGCACCCCCAGCCCCCTCGCTGGTGGGGTGGTGCGAGAAGCAGCAAAGGCCTTGGCGCTGTGTAACCACTGCTCAGCAGTAATGAAAACATCCCTGTGTTATCAACACTGCTTTCAGCACAAAACCAAAACACATCTCATACCAGCTACTATGAAGAGAATGAACTCTATCCCAGCCAAAACCAGCACAGGTTGTCACCCAGTGTAGAAGAGATATCTAGACAAGGCATCTTAAATTATTCAAATGAAAACAACACATTTGCGTTTTGTAGGCGCTGCTGCCAAGACAGCTTTTAGGGAAGGCCCCGAACAAAACAAGCCGGGAAGCTTAAGGTGCATTTCACAGCTCACTGATGTCAAGGGGAAACTCACCATTTGCAATGAGCCCTGCCAGGTTTTGGAAAGTCATAAGAAGAAACTGTCTAAACAGCTGCTTGTGGGAGAAGGGCACAGAAAACCTCAGTGACCTCAGTCAGCATTTTCGTCCTCTCACCTTTACGCTAGATTCACTTGTTTAATTTATTCTTTAAAATTCTCTGACAATAGGTCCCAAGCACTGTGACACTACTACATACAGCAGTAAGAACCTCCCCCCCTGCCCCAATCCAGCCGTTCCTCGTGCAGAACAAGCACCCTCCCTTAGCCCACCAGCAAGGAGGGGGAGACAAATCCAGGCAGCTCCCTCACCCTGCCCAGCGCCAGCCTCTGCTTCCCCCAGGCCCGCAGCAGAGAGACACGTCCACAGCACAACCCAGACACCAACCCGCCCCATCAAAGCCCACGCCACGGCAGACAGTGGAGCTCCTTACAAATCCTGACCTGCCCAAAAAGTCTTTCTTCGACAGAAGATAATCAGCCAATAGTAAATGCTGGTAGCATTGCACAGGAACACAGAGATTTTTCTTAGGATCCAAGTGAGGTTTTGTTTACAATATTATTGCATTTAGTCCCAGTAACTAAAATCTGTGCATATCCATGTCTTGCCACAGATGTGAGCTGAAATGCTACAAAAGCCCCCGAAAGCAAACTGTTCATTACCTGCTTGTATCCTATCTGCTAACGGGTCTTCTCAGCAAATCCCATGAATATGCCTCTTAGTTGAAATAAGACAGATTTTAATAAGCCCACATGTACTTAATGCTTTAACTTGTTTTTTATACTGATATTAAATACCTTTATGTCTGTAACAGGCACGCTGAATCTTCTAGATGACTGACAGATGTATACTATTGCTTTATGTTTGTAACAGGAAATATTCAGAGACACAGGGAAAACCTGAGGCTAATGTCAGTGGAGCCAAAAGAGAAAATGTTTCGTTTTTTTTCACCCCAGTTTAACACTGCTGTTTAGAACCTGCCAAGATGTTTAAATTTCATTGGAAAACAAACAAACAGCTATATCATGAGCAAAGTCACAGCATATAGTTCTGCTTTCTTTTTTATTTATCCATCTGCTCTGGAACAATGAACACTGGTATTAACCTAAAAATGCCAAAGTATTCTGCAAACAAACCATCCCCGGCAGCTTCCTGCAGAGGCCAGGCTGATGGACACTGGGAAAAGCAGCAAGAGAAGTGCCCAGGAAAACTCTTCCCTGTTCTTCTTGTTTGTTCTGGCTGCTTTTTCCACTATACCAACTCCATCATCAGAGCTACAATACCACCCATGTGCAGTTGTATCTAAATTAGCAGATACGTGCAAAGCTCTCCTATGTGATGCCATAGTTCAAGACTAAAACTTTGGACATTTTAGAGCCAGAGGCAGTGAACTGATGGCTGATAAATACCGAAAACAGTCCCAATGTAATTAACACAGGACCAAACACTGCAAGAGTACATTAAATTCACAAATGAGGTTTTAATTCCTTCCATTAAATTTTAATCAGCATCTCATGTTTTGATGTGTAGAATAAAAAGCAATCTAACTTTCTATTCCTTTGCCATATTCTTCAGTTTTGCTCCCATCCCAGCCCCGAGATTTCGCAGATAACTGAAGTGCAGTAAAGAGAAACTGAGAATTGAAGCCTACTGCAACATTTACAAATTAAGAGCTAAGTCAGAGATCAGCTATCCCATACACACACAATATAAATTTTCTTTCTCCTCTCTTCATTAGGATTGATGACACTGCTGGAAAATAAGGAGCACATAATACCTTTTATGGGAACGTAAAGCACAGACGAATTAGCAGAGAGAGAATGCAGCTAAATCAATTTCTCATCTCAAGATAGTAATGGAGGCAATTTCTTGAACTTTACTATGTTTGTAACGTATTGATCAGCAAAGCTTCACACTGAAAGTTAAACTAGGTATTTTTCCAGGGATAAAATGGAGGATGGCAGTAAAACTCTAGGCAACACACTAAAGAAAGGGGATTTTCCCCAGCCACGGATACAGCCACATTACAGTTCAGAAACTCAAAGTTTCCACCTGCCTGCAAGTTACTGCAATACAGGAGAGGAAGATTTCTAGATGAAGGCTGAATTAGTCCTGCAGGAGCCTTCACAGAGCAGATTTAAGGAGGAGTAGAAAGACACAGCGCTGGTCTAGGAGCGACGGCACGCACCCCAGCACTGGTTATGCTGCCTGCGGCATGAAGCTGTGGCAGCAGCTTGGGGGCATTTTTGTTGCAATGCTTCAGTTCCCCTCAACTACAGGTCACCATAAAGAGCCATTTCCCAGTCACAGCCTCTGCTGTTACCACATCGTGCTCCAAGATGCTGAACCCCTTCCCGAACGTCTGCTACTGCTCTGAGGCCTAACCGCAGGTTAGGATGAGGGGAACCTTTACCTGCCTGATGAAGATGCCCCACTCTACCACCACGAAGAGCAGTGACACCAAGGAAGGCCACGCATGTGCTCCATGGGCTGGTCAAGTGTGGCTGGCACAGGCCACATGCTTCCAAGGACAACGCTACAGCTGCATGGCAGATTTTAGATATTAAAAGAACAATACAGATCAAAGAGAAGGATACACATAGCTGCTACCAAAGTAAAGTGAAATGCTGGACATACGCCCTTCTAGAATAGCTGTATTTACTTTAATGGGATGGACTTTTTTTCATTTGATATTAAGAACTGAACTTGGGAACTCAGAGTTCCTATAGATCATCAGAGCATCTGAAATGTGATTCTGAGAGAATACAAGAAAAAAAGGTTATCTGGGATTCCTGTTCTTCTGCCCAGTGGCCATCTGTCTACCAAACCGTACACAAAAACCTGCTGATAACCTTCCCATGAAATGAATAAACCTCACCTACTTTAAATCAATGGAACACAAGAGTTTGCTCTGCTGTATTTGTTATTATTTCTATTACAACAAGGGTAACCAAGAGCATCCTGTTATTTAAATTGGCTGGTTGTGATTAAACAGTATCTAACTATTTTTGGAGCAGAAAAGGGGAAAATAAGCCACCTTAAAATAAGAAACTTAAGAACAACAGAGTACATGTATTAAATGAGCAATACCAACAAAGCCTGTAATATCAACTGGCAAAACCAGCAACAAAAAAGTTGACAGTACCAGGACTATCATCAATCATGTACCATTACTTTGGTTCACTTAACACAACTGCATTAGAGCACAGTCTCTGCCTCACATGCTGGAAGTCCTCTCAACCATCAACTTCATGATTTTGTTGCCTTTCCCTGGTCCATGTTCAGCTTTCTGGTTGCACTTTCCTAGAGAAACTCTAGGAATTCAGATTCTCTTCTAAGGACAGGATTCTTCATGCACACAAAATTATTTTCATGTGCTCATTTCTACATCTTTGAAATGCTTTAGAAATATTGCATGACATTTATTTCCAGATAAAATCCCTTAGACAAATGATACATCTTACAGATGGGACGCTATGGCAGATTATGAATTCCAAAATCTATTAGTTTTTCGCATGTAGGGTGCAATGCTTCAGACAATGCTATATTATGTTTAAAGTGCTTTTGACTTGAGCTACTGGTCAGATGCCTACCAGTCACACAAACAAATGGGTGCTCACATTAGAAGAGACCACCATAGGCGTAACTGGTGACTACCCAGGAGATGCCTGCCTTGAGTGGCTGCATCTAGCAGTTGCTCTGTGGCACTGGCAGGAATATAATCCGGTTCCCTTGGGCAGGGCTCTGCTTGTCCCATCCAGGAGAAAATTTTTTTTTTTTTTTTTTTTTAATTTCTTCCNTTTTTTTTTTTTTAATTCCTTCCATCTTTCATTATATAAGTTTCAAACAACTGCAGAAAATTAATTGGGGATCCAACACAGTCTCCCTCTAAAAGAGTTTAATTTATCTTCACAGCAAACCCCTCACATGCACCAAGCTGGACAGCCATTTTGCTGGAGACGAAAAAAATAAATGCCATTTACAGTTTCCTCATAAAGTACATTTACACAAAACTAGGCTAAAATAAAGTTATAGAAGCATACTTTCATTCTGGCATTTAATCTGAAAGAGGTTGGCTTAATATCTTATCTGCATGGTGTCATTTAAAATGATATTCCATTACACAGTATTGTCTAAAAGCTGGAATGGTTCTTCTGTCAGACTAATATGGCCTCTATGTAGACCAGTCAAATTGAATAAAGTAAAACTATGGCAGCGATAGGCTGTCACCTGCCAGGGGAAGGCACGCTAGCAGGACGTCCATCCGAGTTGGACTGGTATTTTCCAGCAGCAGAACCTCAAGTTCACTCTGACAATCCTGTCTCCATCCTCACCTTGTAAGCAAGCATGTTTGGGTAGGCAGAGGTTTGCCTGCCCATTCCTACAACTCCTGCGCTCGACTGCTGCTTTCCTTTCTCTTCTTTCCCCAAGCCAGTCACTTCTCCAAAACTGACTCCCTTTCCAAGATGCATTTTCTTTTCCTTTGTCATGCCAGGCATCACTCCTCTGGTACCTAGCCAGTCTCTTCCTCTCCTCTGCCTCTACTCAGCTCTTTCCTCAGGTCCATGACCTACACCACCTGCCACACAACCATTTCTTGTCCTCTCCATATTGAATTTGGATAGCATCCTGACTAGCAGTACAAGCTTGACCATAAGCTTCCCCTTCTCACCTCTCACAGGCTTGTGTCATACCCATCTCCCGGGAAAGACAGTGGGCACTCACTCCCCATCCCCTTCTTCATGACATACATAATTTTTGCGGGTCTCTACCATGTCAAGTACTTTCCAGACCAAGGACTCCTGGTGGCTCTTTGTCACCCCATACTTTGGATTTTTCTTCTTTACAAGATTCTGTGGACTGATGGAAGCGAGATGGAAGACAGGGAGAACCAGAGGTGCACATGGTATTGAAGACAGGGGAGCACCCACACATTTATGCAGCGGCACATTTATGCTTTCTTTTGTTTTCTGTTCCCTCACTAATGAGTGCTGACACTTGTATTACCAATCACTATGAGGCCATTTTTACAGGACAACCACAAAGCCTCCTGCCAGAGCAGTAACACCTGGTGCAAGACTCATCAGGGCATACGCTGCATTGTGACCCCCTCCTCCTCCCACATGCATTGCTTTCATTTATCTACAAGCAATTTCCTCTGGCATTTTATCATCCAACCATTCAGTACAAAGAGTTCTCCTGCAACACATTTCAGCGAGCCCTTCTTTTCATACTCTTAATACCATAAGTCTACACCCTTACAGAATTTCAGTTCCTTACTTTAAACTATGAGGTAACTGAAACTGTTTAAACAAAATCATCGCCAATAATGACGTCAATAAACAATCCTGCTTCCTTGAAAAACTCTCAAACTATTCTTTCCCTATGCAAAATTACTGGAAAACAGCCACTCTCCTAAATGAAATTCCCCAATCACTAGAAAAAAAAAAAATAATCTTCAAGCAGGCACTCCCCATAATGAGCTTTAGCCCCAGTTGTTCCAGTTTGGCAGAGTTGAGAACACTTCACAGCAAGATCTTCTATCAAGAGCCTGACAACCTAACGCTTGGACCTCTTGTACGACGCTAACGTGCCATTCCTGCCCTGAGATGATGGAACCGGAGCTCCAGAGCTAAGGAAACAGCACTGCCAGGCACACACGCACCCACCCCTCCCACCCCACCCCCCCCAGCTTGAAACAAATAAGCAGACAAACCTAAAAGTCTAACAGCTACTGCTTGGCTCCAGATCCTCTGTGCAGAAGGTAGGAGGGGGAAAAAAACCACCATCAACCCATCCCACCCCTCTGCAGACAGACTCCTATGCAGTGCCAAGAATATTTTGAAAGACACAAGATGTATAATAAGTTTTCAACTGAATATTCATTTCTGAATCGAAGGGAAACATCTTAAGGGCGAGTGGGCGTAAGGAACGATTCCTCCTCGGCACCGCCGTGCTATTTATTAAAGGCTGTGAATACCCACAAGAATTCAGCTTTGGCCTTCGCACTGTACACTAACAAGCTTAGTTTACTGACATTCACAGAGCATATGGAGCTCTACTTCAAATGATCCCTTTGAAGGGGACAATTAAATCAGACAACTAGAGATTGAACGACCAACAGAGCTAATTAAATTCTTTAGTCCTGTTTGTCTATTTATCCAAATCTTTCTCACCAATCTTGCTGAGAAGGGGAATGGGTTGGCTTGGGAGGTCAAAGGAATAAAAGTATGCTTGCCCCTCCTCCCCCCCCACCAGATCTGTTTGGAACAAAACTTGAGACATGAAATCAATGCAGCCAGTGGTGGAATTCATCTTATTGTGACAGAAATATTCCATTTTTCCCTATCTTATATATTAAAATTGCTTTCTGATATACCAGGTTATTATGTTTTTAGCCCCTTTGGTTCCTTACATAATTAAATGCCACGCCATTCAGCTTTTACAATTACTTTAACCATTTTCAGAGGAACATTAACACTCAGCAGCTTTCTCAACTTTCTGTGAAGAATTTATTCCCCACAAGTATTAGCTCTGCTGAGTATTTTCTTCTTCATTACATTCAAAGCTCTTAGCCATCCCTATAGAAAGCATTTCCCTCGTACAGATTCTTCTGTAGAGTAGGTAGTATTTGCCAACCCTCAGTTTCTTTTCCTAGTATTCCACGTAACCAGAAGTAGCACAGAAAAGGGGAAAGGATGACGCTTTTTAATACTGTAACATCTTCAGCTTGCAGACAAGGGATAGTGGCTAAGCACAACATACAGACACATTTTTGTAATAAATTCAGATTTTGCATTTAATACTTGCAAAAACAACAACAATATTCCCAAAAGGTCTCCTAGCTAAGCTATGAGCATTTTGCCCAATTACCCTACAAGTACAGATAAAGCTTCAGAGGCTGTGCGAGAACTGGCTTCTATGATTTCTCTTAGAAGGCCATCTACATTTTGGAGCATGTACATTCCCAGTCCCTGTAACTTCACTTTCAAGGTATTGCCCACAGTAGACACGGGTCCAGCAACACAACACTCTCTCCAGTTTTGCCAGCTTGTGACAAAGCATA
Organism: Aramus guarauna; assembly: GCA_013400195.1. NCBI lineage: Eukaryota > Metazoa > Chordata > Aves > Gruiformes > Aramidae > Aramus > Aramus guarauna. Next base: position 460,464 of record VXBL01007660.1, on the reverse strand, counting down.
CAGGACACCTTACAAAAGCACTTTATTGATATGGAAGTGACAAAATAAACACATATCATTCTGCAAGGAGCAAGCTGATCCTGCTTAACACTTACCTGAAAGAAATAGAGGAACACAGATTAGAGTAATGTCTCCCTTCCCAGGTATGCTAAGGGGAATTATTTGGCCAGTGGTTTTTTTTGTGGGGTGTTTGGGTTTTTTGTTTTGGCTTGATTGTTTGGTTTTGGGTGGGGTTGGGTTTTTTTTAGTTTTGTAGACAACTGATGGAGAAAAAAAAAAGAGCAAAACAGCACCTTAAGAAAACAGCCTTTTAAATAAATTAATGGCGAAAGCTTTATTTCTGACAAAATTGCCACCTTGTTTCTTAGCAGAACAATAGGAAGGGATTTCCAGAGAGCACCTAACAAGCAAGAAAGCTTTCTCTATAGCACGCACAGTACAACATCACAGGATCTTCTCCTGGGAATGAATTATAAGTAGGAAATAATTTGAAGAGGGTGATAAACTTGCTTGTCATCTATTCCATACCAGTTGACCAAGTCATCCTTCAGAATTACTGCAATGTTGCTAAGCATCACACTTCCAACTGAAAGCAATCATGCCTGACCATTTTATACAATTTTCAGCTCTATCACAGATAGAGCTTGAATTATTGTCACAGATAATTCAAGAACCAAAAGGCTCTGCACACATCTCCCCATGACCCAACTGGCATCCTGGCACGGTGCTTTGCATGAAGATGAAGGAACTGGGGGCTCTGCAACAGGGAGCCCAAGGATCATCTCTCATTTCAAGTCCCAATTTTGTCTGAGGTCACAGTGACCTGAATCTAGCATGAATTATGCTTAATTGCCCTCCAAGCAAGTGGATCTGCGCCAACTGAACCTCATAAAAGTTTTGGTTGCTAGGAGGTAGCAGTGGATGTATTCTAAAGTCCTGTTTACTCAAGCCATTGAGGTTTCACTCTGGAATAACCTTCCACTGTCTGCTCACCAGTTTCTCTTCTTAAGACATCAGACTTCTGCTAAAATCTGTGATATCCCATCTGCTGTCATCTAGAGAAGCCTCTACCAATTCTCTCTCCAAACAGTCTGAAAAAGACCTCCAACATCTTCAGAACACACTCATACCTTTAAACAAACTAGATAACATGCCTAGCATAAGTTTTGCTCATGTAAGTCTTGCATTCAGACACAGCGTTGTTCAGATGCCTGCCTATCAAGTTCTGAGTCTCAAACTCCACAAGCCAAAATAGCAGACAGAACCTCAGTGCTGCTTTATAGAGCTTGCGTTAGCTTTTCAGCCTGCTCTCTCTCTCTAAAAGACTATTCTCTCAAATGGATACATGATATTTTTACATCAACATTTTTCATCAATTGTTTTATGTGTATATTACATTTCAGAGTGTGCTATCTGGAAATCTAGGCTGCTCCAGATCATGCTTTTAAAGACTTACTCTATAATTCTCTTATGAGTTTGTAAGAGATGCATTTTTATCTTCTGATTTAGAAACACATAAAAGGATTTTCCATAGTTATCTTCGCAGAGGTTGGACTTATCAGAGTATTTATTTATTGCATTGTTTACATGTACTGTGAGCCACCCGATGAGGAAATGGAGAAATAAAAACAACCTCCTCCTTTAGACCATATAATTTCTGACACCATTTTTACTTAAAGATCAGCTCAGTTTTGGTTTATGGAGGAAGAGAGTAAGCAAACACAGACTTCAGTTTTTCATCATTTACTGAACCCATGGCATACAAGGCTCATTTATCATCAAGCCCTAGACTCAAGCTGAAATACTAATTACAGACACAAAAAAAGGTAATGTTATTTCAATAATTAGTAAGCAAACAATTCTCAGAACAGTGTTATCTGATTTATCACACGATTCTGGAAACAAGATGGTGGTGGTGACACACTCGTGGTTTCCCTTCTGTTCACTTTTTACTTACAGCAGACTCTAGCCTCTCTAGAATATCTACCCAAGAGATCTGACTGGAAAAGTAATTGTAACTCTGAGCAGGATGGATGCTAACCTCCCCACTGATGCATCCTTGGGAACTGCCCAAGGAACAGTTGCTACAAGCAATGTGACCAGAGGATTGAAAAGTAGTGCCACGAACCTCAGGTATTCTTAGTTCTGACTCTAGACTTCTTCATGACTGAAATAAGCAACTGATAATGCCATTTGTAACAGCCCTCAGCACCACAAATACCAGCAAACATAACCTGGGGCTGTAGAAGGGAATGGAGGAGAGATTCTGAGTTGATTTCAAAACCACAGTTAAAACAGGAGGTAAAACAACTGCAATGGAAGTGTTGGCCAGACTCTTTTCAATGGTGCCCAGTGACAGGGCAAGAGGCATTGCGCACAAACTGCAACACAGGAAGTTCCATCTCAACCTGAGGAAAAACTTCTTCACTGTGAGGGTGACTGAGCACTGGAACAGGCTGCTCACAGAGGTTGTGGAATCTCCTTCTCTGGAGATACTCGAAACCCGTCGGGACGTGATCCTGTACAACCTGCTCTAGGCAATCCTGCTTTAGCAGGGGGGATGGACTAGATGATCTCCAGAGATCTGTGAAAGGTGAGAGACATTGCAAACATGCTGAGCAAGTCGGAAGCAAAAGCAGCTCATGCAATATTATCCAAACCTAAGCAGGCAGCCTCTCTTACCAAGAGTCAGCAGCTGAAGATCTCCCTAAAGCTTCAACATAGGCAGACAAGGGAAGGTAGAGCACGCAGCCTAGCAGGTGCGCAGGTCTCCAAAAACCCATCCCACGATGAAAAACAGTGCCACTCAGAAAGCATAGTGGCACACTTCTAAGTGAAGGCTGGTACCACCACTGTGTGGCCTGAAGCCTTGCCCTTGTTTCCCCTCTCTTCAGCTCCCATGGCACAACACTAGCATTTGTGTTCAGGAAACGTTATTCCTCTTGGTCAAACCTCATGGTCCTTAACTTTGGTGCAGGCTGCAAAACTTTCTCTTTAGAGTGGTGGGGTTGTTGGAAAGGGAGGGAGGTTTCTTGTTTGGTTGTCATTTGGTTGAGGTGGGGGGTTTTTTCAGCATTGATGCAAGTCACATAAGAAAGGCATCTCTTTGAAGTTATTTGAATAATGAGTTGAATAGTTGTATGAAAATGGATACAACGGTACTGAAAAGAAAATATAGAAAGAATTCTCTGAAAGTATACGAGTGGCACGCACTGCCCTGCGCAATCTGAGAGTCAGCACTCACCCTTACCAGGAGCAAGGCTGACAGCAGCTGTTCAGTGACCGGACCCAGCACAGCACTGGGGCATTCCCAAACAGCCTTCCCCCAAGATCACGTCTGAAGGAGGAAAGCATCAACCTGCATGAGCGTAAGGGAGGTGTTCAAATAGCAGTCTCATCTGACAAAGATCTAAAGCAGACACCTCATGTAGAGGGCTACAGTATCATTAAAGGATATATATATATTCGTATATAATGAAGGTACTACACATATGATTTAAAGTTGCCTCCAAATACCTAACGTACAAACATTTGTTTTCCTTTAGATGCCAAGAATCAGGCCAGACCAACAGTAACGTGATTTTGGCTTGTGTAAAACAATGCTTTTTTATATAAGCAATAGACCTACCTAGAAAAATAGTTGGTTTGGTTTGTGGGGTTTTTTTGTTGTTGTTGTTGTTGTTTTTTAAATCAAATTGTCCTTATGGAAGATTCAGACACAAGCCTTCAGAGCAGAAGTAACTGCATGAGACAAAAGATAAATTGTTTTTTTGCCATACTCTTAGTATTTCTGGACTGCAAATTCAAGCAACAGAAAAAAGTCTGCGTATCAGATGCTGTATCAGATAAAGTAACTATATGAATGACTAAAGATTATCTTTGAAGAGTTTCAATGAGTCTAAATGCTTTCATTTTATTTTTTAAATATTGAGATCCCTGCTATAGATTTTTCATTTTAGTTTTCCTTCAGGTCATTGCCATGGAGGAAGCCCATCTTACAGAAAAATCTTAAGGCATTCTTTTACCTCATCTTCCCCTGCATTAATGTCTCCGATAAAGCAGAACTTGGATAAGTCTATCTGGTCCCATACCGTCCTGTTGGTGTATTTTCCAGTATATATAGCTATCTCAAAAGCTCTATCTCTCCATCTTCTGCATATGAGTTTTACCCAGGTCTAGATTCAATAGTGGACTGAAATTCCTCTGCACACTGGAAGTTTCAGTAGTAATCTCATTAACTCCAGGCACTGAGTTCTACAAGGCTGAAATGATCTGAATGGACCATCCATAACACCCCATTCTTTTGAAATCTCCTGCCCCTTGCCAGAAAGGGGGATGATATGAAGTCCTCTTCTATCACAGGGAGATCTGTGATTGAATTATCAAACTTTTTTACACTTTTTGAAGCCCTGCAAGTCTGAGCCATCATTCCTCAGAGACCTTCTCTTGACCCAGCCTGCTGACACACAGATAAGATAACAGTTTCTCAAATACCATTACAGTGGTTTTGCACAATGCAAACAACTGTTGAAAACAGAGGAGTGCCAGCCGGGTATGCATTACTTGTAGCCAGCTCCAGCCTCCTCATTTTGTCCCTGGTGTACCAGCAGAAGCCAACAACCCTGAGGCTCTCTTCCATTCAGATGTCTTCCGGAGTGCTCTCCTTCCAGACATGACCTATTGCAGGCCACAAATATATCAGGAGCTGATGATGAATGGAGACAATATTTCTGTGTTTGTATAAGAGGAAAACCATCTCTCTGGTACTCTTTGTGCACAACTAAACGCAGGCAGTGCTGAGGCACATGGTGTTGCCTCTCTATGTTCACCAGCAAACCAGGGTACAGTTACAGACCAGGGTCCTGGAGACCTGATAAATGATTATATCCTTATTTCCAGTAGATATGGCCATTCCTGTCAGGGGAACCTGAAGATGAGATTCTGATGATTTATTCACTAGTCTGAACTATGAAGTCCTGAACTGAAAAATATTTCTTATAGTAAAATATACAATACTAGTAATTTTCTCTGGACAATGTAGGACTACTTAAGGCATGAAATCCTGAGACAGACAGACCTTAGACCTCTCTAATTTGAGGCTTCTGATGAGTTTGTTGGGGAAGATGAAATTTGGGAATGCTGATAGGTCTTCACCCTTTTCAAAGTGCAAAGAACAGTGAGTATAGTCTGCACAACTTCTCTGCTGGTAACAGACATACAGCTTCACTCTGCAATCTGTGGTTGATCACTATCATTACTTCTTTAGTGGGTTACACAGTCCATTTAACCTGGGTAAAAAAAAATGGTAGCAGAACTCTGTGGACGTGACATTTACTTGGTCTACTGTCCAAGGTATAGATCTTTCACACAAGCAGGAGACTGGCTATTTTATATGCCCCCAATTATAGGGCGCTGAGTCAACAAGAGGCTTCTGGTTCATATTACCTGAACATTTTCAGATACTTTACATCCCCATCACCTACTTCTTCCAGATCTCACTTCTGTTTCTCAGCTTCTTATCATCTCTTAACAGCAAGATTATGCTCAATACAAATAATATCTTTAGCAAGACAGTAGGCTCATATCTGGTTTAGTTTTAGCCATATCCTCAAAAGAACAAACTGTCTCCCGAGTATCCGATTAATGTCAGAAGGAACTTGCTCTGGACTTGAGAAAGTCACAATTTCCAGTGGGCTCATGTCTTTTGGAAAGCCCTAAAGTGCAAGACTTTAGATAAGATGGAAAATCTTGGCACAATTCAGGCTTTTGACTCCATTCCCATGCCTACAGGGTCACCATAGATGGCCAGTTCTGGCCTCACAGGGCTGTTAGTACCTGCTTTCTTTCTAAAAAGCAGAGGGAAGGAAAGATCCTCATAGCTCCTACTCCTAAATCCTAGTAAGAAAAGAGTTCTCCCCCTCTCTCCCACCATGTGCTTTAAAAAAAAAAAGTCATCCATGTGAATCAAATAACTTGCCAAATGATTCATGACTGTCATATCTGAACAAAAGAGTATCATGTCAATAAACAGAATCAGAAAATTAAAAATTATAACTGCAGATGATTACAGCAAAATGCATTAGTATTATGAATTCTGAATCTTAAGAATGGATAGCATATTCGCTGCATCTCCTTAACATTGAGAGAAAAAAAATTAGATCTATTTAGTGGCATAGCACCAGCTTTTGCAAAAAGGGTAAAAATAACATTCGTCACAAGAGGCAGCAATCCAACACGTTAGATAGTCTGTGATGAGAACTCTATGAATAAAACAGATAATACCAAATTAGTTAACTAAAAACCCAACAAAACAGCTGTTTACAGATAAAAAGAATACTTGCCTATGTGTTTCCAAATTAACAGCCAACTGGAATTACACATATTTGCTGTTTTAAAATAAGCAGAGAACCAGATACACAAAAAGATCTGGATTTACCCACCCTCTCAGACACATTGGATTTTAACATTTACGGTGTACTGAAGAAAACACCCCACCTCTTTTCTCTTGATTTGATGTTACATTTGGCACAAAACTTTCATGTTCAGAAAGAGATTTGGCTAGACAGCAGATGGAGTATTCCATTAAAACACGAGTGGCAAAATATGCCCACCCTCCCAGTCAAAAAACAGCACACCACTTCTTAGTAACATCTGCCTGCAGATCACAAGATGCTCACATGGATGCTTTCCCACAAAATACCTTTTCCTTACTCCTATCTAAAAGTGTTCTTCTCCATAAGTGAACTCTGTTATAAAAAAAAAAAAAAGAAAAAGAAAAAAAACGCAAAAAAGCAGCCTCAGGTATTCTTCCTAGCACTGTTGACTTACCCAGAAAAGCATACAGAAACACTAACAGCACCAGAGGGAGGCACACCAGCGGAAGGCTATAAATGCCAAACAGAGCTCTGGAGCACTCCGTTCAGCAAGAAGTGACTATTTCAAGTTACGCTTAACTAAAAGGAAGAGAAACTTGGTTCACCTTATTAAAAAAAAAAAAAAAAAGATATGTGGCAATATTAAAAAAAAAAAAAAAGAGAAAGAGAAAAGCCAGAGGGTACATTAATTATAATGGTTCTGTGGTTCTCCAGTATTTCAATTAGAAACCACTTTATTTACAGCTCTTGGCTCAGCAGCAGGCAACCCAACAAGAACATTTTTCACTGTGCAATTTCTAATGCAAATAAAAAGTAAAGGTAACCCTAGAGTGGTTTAACTTAACTTACATAATGAAACAGGAAACAAATGATACAAGTGAGTAACAATCATATCAAATGCATTGAGAAAGATCACACAACTCAATAAATTCTTTGACAAGTATATTTACCTCAAAGAGCTATCTAAAATAGCTCTTTTTTCCCTAAATATACAAATACTTTTCCTAAAATATAATTTTAATAATAATTTAAATATACATTCCATCAAAATATAAAGTTAAACCCATTCTCTCCACCCTTAAAACCAAGAAGTGACCACTAGAGATTGAAATCTGTCTTTTCTGCTCAGCAAGTCCACATTTACTGATTTCAGACAGAGCAAAGAAGAGCCCTAAGAGGCAACGCCGGGGTCTGCCCAGGCAGCCCCCTTTGCACCACCTGCAGCTAGAGCAGCCTACGGGAGCGGAACGGGAAGAGTGGAGAAGGCAAGTGGAAAAATGTACACATGGAAGAAACTACTGCACACAAGCTGGTGACACGCAATTACGGTCTCCCAACGATGGCCAGAACACCTCCCTGAAAGCACAGCAGATTCACCAAGGACTAGTCTCACACGTTTGAGCGGCAAACCCCTCTAATTTGCCACCAAATTCAGTTTAGCAACAGGGTTAAGGCACAGCCCCCCGCAGATAGTGCCGTACACTCCCGCAGATGACAACAGCGTGGGTTGGAGTTACACCACTCGTATCCCTCTCCCCCTCAGTTTATAGTTTGCAACCATAAATGACAAAGTTCAGTAAAAAACAGCAGACCTGCTTGCTCAGTAAAAGGGGTCACATGGACTCACACCGCATTATTTCTGCCAACCTTTCCCTACGAGGACAGACTCGTACTGACTAAGCTTCCACCAGGCAGCTACTAGCCCTGTCCAAGTTGTTGTTTTTACTCAAAAATGTAACATCGTAGGGGAAAGACTCCTACAGCAATTTTTCATCTCATTTTTAAAATGGAAACAAAATAAATTTTGTCTGGTTTAACAGCACTTTTCCAAATCATGCCAGATACAAAATTTTCCATCTTTTCAAATTCATGAGGTTGCGTCAAACACTCACATGCTCTCTCAAATGCTCTTCTCTGGCTCGTCAGCTCACTTAGGAAAGAAATACCTACAAGAATGTTTTGGGCTTCCATTCGGCAGAAAGTTTTGAAGCAGTTTTTAATATCATAGAAAGCACCTATCAACAGCTGTTAGCAGCATAGGAGGGATCTGTCTGTATACAGATGCTCATAGGCGAGCAAGCACCTCACTGAAAGGAGTAAGTGATGCGCGTTACTTTCCGCAACCCATTTGACTACAGGTAGTTTCAATTTGTATTTTGCTCTTAACAGCGAGGAGACTCAGGAGCTGATTTTGTATCTCTAGCAATTCACGAAGGCCTACTGAAAAAAGAAAAGCAAGAAATGCTAGTGTGTATATATATATATTTCTTTAAGATGTAAGCATCCCTTCAAGGCTGTAAAAAGTACCTTGCACCAGGCAAACGACTTAAACAGGACTTCAGACCAATGCCTTCATTATCACCCTCCAAAGATGTCCTACTTGACAACTGTGAGTGCAACGGATACCACTGCCAACTTGGTTGGCTCATCTCTCTAGGTTTTCTATACAGCCAATGAAAAAAAGGAGGAAAAGAAAAAATAAAGTTTCCAGAAAAGAAGGTGACCCAGAGCACTAAAATTCAGTTCCTGTTGAGATACCCTAAAGAAAAGAGCCTTTGTCTCTACTAATTGCAAGGGGCCTAATGAAGTCAGAAGCCTAATGAAATTAGCTGATCTGGTCAGAAGCCTAAACCTATGACAACCCAGAACATCCCGTTATTGACACTGTCTTTTGCAGTTTATACAATACAAACTGCAACAGCAGTAAGTTCAGTTAAACCTTTTTTACAACTAACCAGCATTACCTTTTTAGGGACCAGACATCATTTGGTTTGTAGACAGGCTACAACGCATTGCTAACGAAGACAAGGTGACAAGAAAGCAGGCTGTGATGATGCATGTGCAATGGTACAAAACACAGACGAGGGAAAACTTTCTGCAAGGCAAACATCAAAGACCCAATACTTTTCCGCTGTTGTGCTGGAGAACCACGAGACAGCCACCTCTGGAATTGCATTTAGAACACATCAAATCCATTCACCCAACTGAAATCCCCCCTCCCAAACACACGGAGCTGCCCACCCACACCAAATCACCCAAATGAGAAGGACCGCTGAACGTACCAACGCACCGCACGTGCTATTAGGCCACCGCAGTAGGAAAAGCCGAACGGCACATAGGAAAAGCTCAAGCTGCACCTCCCGCACCACATACAAGCCACCGAGCAGCCGGCCTTTTCCGCTGGATGGCACCGTAAGGAAGAAATTTTTCAAGAATCTCAGCAGCCCTTAAAGCTGCTGTCGTGTGTCTGAAAAAAAAAAAAAAAATCCTAACACACAGTACCACTCCCACAAAAAAGGGATAGAGCTTGTTCTTATATAAGTATGTATATTATTTAACACTCAAAAACAACAGTTCCATCACATCTACGCAAAACAAGAAGTGGTGAGGAGCTGAAGGAGGGGAAAAAAAAAAAAGATGATTTCTACTCTATTGTATCTATCCATTTTGTTTATTTACCTCAGGGCAAGTCAAGGGCTCTCAACACACTGCGGAACAAGGACCACTATCCATTTTCTTTCTCTTCCTTTGTTACAGCACAAGGTGACCGATGCTAATGTAGTTCACACAGTATTTCATGTATTAGCTATTATCTCCTAGGAAATTATTGTTTGGATCTGGGAAAAACTGATTACAAAACACCTTACAGGTGAGATAAACAAATACATGCCATCATCTTCTCAGCCTAACAATTGTTCCTGCTTTTGCAGTCATCTGAACAAGTTTTGCTCTTCCTTAGATTAAACAAACACATGCCGCCAAGATGCACGTATTGCTTCTGAGGTAGATGCGAAGGAGAAGGCCTAGGTGACAAAAATAACTTTCAAATAGATGTTAGTATATTCACATTGCAAAGAACATAAAAGGAGGCAGGAAGCAGGGGAGGGAAGTGTCTCTCTCTCATATCAAATTTAAGTGACAGTACAAGTAGCAGTGACTTTTTTTCCCCCCTGAACTGCTCGCAGATATGGGACCGTTGCATAATCTTGCAATAATCTTGTAAATTCTATTCACTTTTTTTTTCTGAACATTACAGAAATTCACAGAATTAAGAGCAAAAATCATGATTTTTTTCACTCATCACTCAAAAGAAACATATGCAAAATAGAGCAAGTTTTCCTGTAAAAACAGCTTCGTCCTACTTTATGAACTAGTTATTCCTAACTGTAACCAACTCCCCTTGCACAGAATATTATGTAGTGCTAAGAAGCTCCTTCAGTCTCTACAAACCAGCCATGATAAACAAGTTGGTTTGTGGCAAACAGAAATCCATACACACGAGCGTAACAGCTGGCTGATGGAAGCAGATGTGCCTCTTTAATCCAAGCCTAAACTCTGGGCAAATAGCACTAGGAAAAAGCACCCAAGGGAAAGAAGAATCAGCACAACTTGGTGTAGAACTGGTGGGGGGGGTAGGGGGGAGGTGGGAAGAGGATGCAGGGAATGAATGCACACATTTTTGAGATTTCGTCCTGGTAAAATGTTGGACTAAGATAAGTTTCACTGACATTTCTGCAGATACAGGGATAAAAATCTCAAGAGATTCAATGTGAAAAGTTATTTAAAACATGCACAAATTTAATTTGATAGTCGGCCTTTCAGTCAACCTAATTTCTGCACTTCGGTGAGGGCAACAGGGGACAAAAAGATTTAAAATCTTATAAAAATAATATGGAGAAAGGCATTTTCCATTTCAGAATGTATTATTTTTAGGACCACATGGAAAATGTCCTTCAAGGATACCATCCCTTGGCAGCATCTTAGATACACGCTTGTCACGCAGGTTATCCAATAAGCAGGTAACTCCGTGACAACAATATAAAGACAAAAGCAAGACAAATTCAATTTCATTTGAAGATGTGGCTTTCTAAAATACCACAGAGGAACAAAGGCATTTCTGCAGTAAAAAGACAGTTGGGGTTTTGCACAGCTTCCTTCAAGAGCAGCAATAGATAGTCCTTGTTATATTGAAAACCAAAAACATTTTGCTTGAACCTTTTCTAGACCATCCTTGTTTAGTGACAGCTTTTCCTCTATCTGATGTCTTTTCCAGTTTTTCATTCACATTCCTGATGGTTCATGACAGTTTCATATTATCATCCTGGAAGACTTTTTTAACAATAAACCCAAAATTCAAATCAACATACCCCTTAGTCCATCTCCAGGTCCCTTCACTGTGTGTCATACTGGTGCTACCTCACCCCAAGCACATGCAACCTGCTTCTCCATCCAGCTCCATTACTCAGTTTGCACTCCTGTATGGGTCCACTCCAACAGAAATAAATATTTCCACTTTAACTTCCTCTGAAGCACCTAATGTATCTTTCATAATCAGTTTTCCTTACCTGGCCTATGCTAATCTTCTATAATCTACCGTACAAATTTCTGAAGCTACCTTTAAGAAATCTGCGAGGCAATTAAATGCGATTAAATCACAGCAATATGTTTTCCCAATTCAAGGCAACATACAGGAACAAAATGCCCAGAACTGCTCTAGTTAACCATTCTGTGGAGTTTGGAAGAAACTTTCTTGTAATTTTGCAGAAAAAGTACTCTATGCCTTTCCTGTGTGAGGGAATTGTAATTTAGAAATAACATGCACTGGAAAATATTATTTTAATGTCTCTGAGCATGCTTTTGAACACGTAAAATATCGTACAAAAGTATGGTACTTCATGATTTCTGAAGTGAAATACACAGTGTTAGTCTCCAAACAGACCAGCACGGTGTCTCTCCTCCACATCTTTACCCCCTCACCACCCGAGGCTTTCAAAGCTGAACTTGGTGCTGTTTGGCACACGTGTGCGTGCATCCCTGCGTGTCTGTAAAGCATCATCTTCAAAGTGCCTCTGAGGAGGCGTATTCACTTTTTCCTCAGGGAAAGCTATGGACTGGAAAGAATAAGCTCTTGCAGTATTAGGTTATTTAATACTTCAGTACTGTAACAGATTAAAAAAAACCCAAACAAAACCCCAAACATTGTATGAAGACCTTTTCCCACAGTGGTTTTAAAGGCAGAACCAAAATTAGTTCACATCAATGAAGCCCTCTACATAACTGGGTCAGAAATTGTGTCTTGGGAAGAAGAGTTGCTATTACTCAACTCCTGAGCTTCAAAGAAACTGTAAGAAAGTTTCTCTGTAAATGTTTCCTTCAACATATCTCAAATCATCCTCAGATATTGCCATCTTAGACCAACCCAAACAGAACAGGATGCTACAAAGGGGAATCAGACCCCTCCTAACAACCACAGATGTTGGGAGATCACTGATGCCAGTTACGAAGGCTCCCTACCACTTGCTTTTGTAGTTGTTTTTTGTAGTACTTGAAAAAGATAAACTGGCATTACTCAGTAAACTCAGTTTTAGTCAAAGGGCCAGTAAACCCCCTTTACAGGCAGGAGAGAAGCATTAACACAGATGCTGTTTTGCCCTAGCTTGTAAAACACCAGAAGGGTTGAAGTCTCTATCTTGATGACACAGTAACAGCACTCAGTGGGCTAACAGCAGCATGGAAGAAGTATGACATTTCTTCTAGGACTCCAATATTTTCATAAGCGATCTAAAACATATACAGATGTCCTGGCTTCAAGTGATATGTACAGAAAGGGAATCTTTTCAGCAGAAGGCAGGGGTAGAAAAAAAACTGAGGGACCTGTTACAAGAACCAACACCTCCTCAAGTAAACCCAAACCACCTCCTTCAGGTGGACAAATAAGGCAGAACGATTACTGTCACTGGAAACAGTTTGGAAAACAGTTCACTGTTTTCCAAATGAACTGATCCCAAATGAAGGATTAGTATGTAATGATGAGCAATGCAAACAAGGGCTGGAGCAACAGTGCCCTGAAGGTGAAAGAGCTATAGACTCATGCATGTAATTCAAATATTTCCAACAGGATACTTTTTTCCAAGGTTAGCTTCTCCAACAGATACATACTTCCATACTTCGCTGTTCGTATTTCTGGCTCATCAACATAAGTATGGATTTAAAAAGGCCGGGAATTATATGTACAAACAACATTTGACAAAATCCTTTTACGCTACTAAGAAAATAGAGGTTTATTAGGGAAAGTGTTTATGTAGATTAGAAAGCAGTAGAGATACAGAAAATACATGAGAACAAAAGAAACAACTTTCTATAAGGAAAAAAAAAAAAGAGGCAGAGATGCCCTCAGCTCTATACCAGGGATAGCACTGTTTCAATTGTTCTTGAATAAACTGGAAAGACATGAAGGCAACACTTCCTCTCCCCTTCCCCCAAAAACCTGAACAGCTAAAATCCACAGATGACAAAATTATTTACAGTTGGTCAAAACCAGAGAAGACTGGAAAGAATTCCAGATGAACCATGCAAGGCCAGGCCAAGGGGCAAATTAAATCCACTGCAGATCAATAAAAAGCAAAGTGCATTTAAATGAAAAATGCAAAGCACTCAAAAGTCATTGCTGGGTTTAACAGTCCTGGAATAACTCAATATTTGAATCAAGTCTTCAGCAAATAAATGAAAAGCACTGCTAGATATGCAAAGATACAACTAGAAATATTCTTTTTTTTTTTTTCTCCATTTTAAAGACGAAAGCATTCACATGATTATCTAAAGGATAAGACTGACAACACTGTTGTGCCACAGCATAAATCAGAAGCATGTTCTCCATCAGAGTGCTGTGTTCAACTCTTATCATCTGATCTCTTCTTGAGATAGCAGATGTAGTAAAAGGTTCAGAAAATGGGACAAGAATAATTCAGGACAAAGAGAGATTTCTGTACAGAGACACACAGAGAAGTTTGATGCAACCACACTAACAGGAGATGGATAAATTATCAAGGATATAAAAAGAATTGTGAAAGACTGCTGCTCTCCTATAAACTCTCCTCATGCAGAAGCAAGGGCATCTTTGAAACAGCAATACACTTAAAGATGCTAAAAGTAAACGCGTGTTTGTTTAGTTGGTTTGGTTCTGGGGTAGTGCTCTGTTGTTCTTTATTTTTATTCAGTACTCAATTTGCACAATATTTTGCCACAAGCTATGACAAAAGACCTCAAGGATTAAGAGAAAGACTACAGTTTCATATAGCTCATGACAATGAGTAAGTTACTTTAGGTAGGGGAAAGACCAGAAACACCTGCCTGTCCTCTCTATATTTGCAGGATGTAAGATTTTCATGGTACAGGACCAGACAGGAACAAAATCATAGAATGGTTTGGGTTGGAAAGGACCTCAA
>VXBL01007660.1:427373-445697 GCA_013400195.1 Aramus guarauna | reverse complement strand
CACTGCCAGCTCATATTAAGTTTCTTGTCCACTAACACCCCCAAGTGCTTCTCCTCAGGGCTGCTCTCAATCCATTCCCCGCCCAGCCTATAGTTGTGCTTGGGATTGTGCTGACCCACGTGCAGGACTTTGCACTTGGCCTTGTTGAACTTCATGCGGTTTGCACAGGCCCACCTCTCAAGCCTGTCAAGGTCCCTCTGGGTAGCATCCCTTCCCTCCAGCATGTCGACCACACCACACAGCTTAGTGTCATCAGCAAACTTGCTGAGAGTGCACTCCATCCTGCTGTCCAAGTCATCAACAAAGATGTTAAACAGAGCCAGTCCCAGTACCGACCCCTGAGGAATGCCACTTGTCACTGTTCTGCACCTGGATGTTGAGCCGTTGACTACTACTCTGAGTGCAACCATCCAGCCAATTCCTTATCCACCGAACAGTCCATCCATCATATCCACGTCTCTCCAGTTTAGAGACAAAAGCTCAGAATTTCCCCTTTGGGATTTCAACATAACTGTCCACCTTAGGACAAAGGACACATTAAAGTATCAGGTACTGCTCTTGCAGACAGTAGGCCAAGGATACAGGCGGTTTGCAGAATTGGCCTATTAAGATACCTAACCCTCTGCAGAAGTGCAAAGTGTACGTCCACACATAAGTAAGGAAGCTGGGAACAAGGGAATGTATAAAGTCTTGTTACAAGGCTTCAGGCTAAGGATGGGTACAGGGTACCCTACGTACAGCGTAGTTGTGCTCTTCATTCAGAAGTGGTCTTTGCATGTTTAGAATGAGAAACTGCCCTGATTTCTCACAAGAGGACTGACAGTGAAGAACCTGCTGAGGTGCATCCAGGCAGCACCACCACAGTGGTCCGGCACAAACTGCCTCCTCCAGACACCATCCCTTCGCAGTGTTCTCAAAAGTGGTCCTACACAAGGTATTTACAAAGGGAGTGAGGTATTTTTGCCATTAGTGCTACAATGCACAGTCTTCACCAACTTATTCCAGCGTATACGAGCCTTGTGTTATGCATGACGGCGTGAGAGATTTTTGTATCTAGAAACCACCCCAGAACTAGGTTAGCCTGGCAGGCTTGCAGCACTTCATTTACATATGAGTCAATCCTTCTGCAATACAAACATTAGTGATGCATTCCCCACTGTCCTTCTATTTATATTCACTATTTAACCTGCAGGCATCCCGAGTTAATTAAACAAATCAATCCCATTGAGATAATTGTGTCTCAAGCAAATTAACACAATTAGCCTTTTAAAAAGAAAATCTAAGCACTACCCGCTATATTTCTCCATATAAATCGTGTGCTGGTTCCTGCAACTCTAGGTTCGTAGCTGTCTAGGAACCTGCCTTAAAATGAAAAGTATAATGACACATGAAACTGGCTGACATTTAACTGTTATAGCCAGCAGTTTCTCCGTTTTCATCATTCACTTCCACTGAAGTCAGAGGTGCCTCTCAGAAATAAACATCCTTGGAGGAGAAGGATACAAGGAAGGATCCCGCTGCACTAGGCGCTTCACAGCTGTATCATTTCGAGGACAGTCCCTGCTCCAAAACAGTACATTACACTGGCACTTAAAGCAATGGATAGATAAGTGGTGAACAAGTTAATTGGATATACCAGGAGTTAGAGGCATTCTTCATCCTTTCTTCTCCAGCTCAGATTTACTGAAAAACCTCTGGAACAAAGCTGAAGTTCTACAAATGACATCTTGGTACCCATCCTCTTTCAGAGACCTGCACCTCCATCCCTCACGTGTGCCAAAGCTGCTCTGGCAGTTCAGCAGACACCATCACCCTCGGCCACCCACTGTGGTTTGGGGGTATTTTTGTTCCCCAGGGCAGCCTCAGAACAACCCAACACACCTCAGCCTGCTCTGGTCGCAGCCCACCCTGAACCAGCATGGCCCAAGCAGGGGTACATATCTGATTCTACCAGCCTTGGTAACAGAAGAGGCCACGACTTTTGGCTGAAAACCGGAGACATCTCCGGCTACCACAGGAAGATTGAGCAGAGTTGTTATGTCAGAGCCTGCGAGGAAAAGCAGTGAGAAGCATTGTGCGCTCTGCCACTAAAAATGGAAAAACTTAAGAGGCCAGTTTGCAAAACCACGACCTCATCAGCTAAGTGTCTAACCAACCCCACTCTTTCAAGAGATGGTAAGACATCTACGCAGTACGCTTGCAACAGTGCAGACTCAGACCTCACAGTAGCCCTTGACTGTTACTGCATTATTTCATGCGAGCCTGTGAGCAGCAAGGGTTGCTTGAACGTAGGAGACTCCATTTCACAGCTCGTGAGAAACTGCCGAGCAGAGGCAGGTAAGCGTGTGTATGTGCATGCAGGAGTGACAGGAGAAAAAAAAAAAAAAAAAAGAAAAGATGTTAATGAACCTAACCAGTAATAACTGTCTCTCCTTTCTCTTGGCAGATGATTCAAGGAGGGGCAAGCGGCTCCTCCCAGTGCCTCCCGCCGGCTGCTAGGCAACTGTGGCAGCCACGCAGGGGCAAGCGGGCATCCAGCATTAACTTCTTTCTCTTTTTGAGGGAATTAAAAAGGCTTACGAGTACATTAGCTGCAAAACTGAGTGACTGACAACTGGTAACTGGGACTAAGTTCCTAGGAGTAATTACAGGGCAGGGAAAAAAAAAAAAAAAGAGAGGAGAAGTGATGGGTGGGAGAGAAGAGGATGCAGGGGACCAGGCTGGCACACTGCTGCCTGGGCACCACACACTGACGAGGGAGGGTGCATGCAGGAGGTAATTTAACAGTAGACTCCCCATCCTCTTTGCAAAAGGAAAATACAAAATTGCTTTGAGCTTTTTAGCATACCAATACTGAAGCATTTTTCCTTCTTAGCACACTGCTCATCCATGTGGCACTGTAACCAACGTATCACATTGGCTCAGCAACATGGCTAAGATGGTAACGGTGCTGCTCCCTCTGCAGTGACTCCTCGCTTGCCTCCGGACCACGCTGGCCAGCAGCCGGGCCAGCCAGCCTCCCACCTTGCCCGGGGCTCCGCTGCCGATCTGCCCTGCAGAGCTCCCAGCCTTGACGCCGGCCAGCTGCCCCCTCACTGAGCTAGCAGGATCCAGCTGTGGACCGCGCGGAAAAACAGGTTACTGAAACAGGCTGGGTGACAAAACAGCTTTTTCCTTATGGAAAATTATTTTTCCAAGTTTGATTTTTTCAGTGGCTGGGTTCACCGGGCAGCCACACAAGTGGGTTGGTCAGCACTAGCAAGGTCAACCCCGTCCAGCCACCCACTCATGGGTCACAAATCTGTGGTCCCCCAAGGTGACAGCTTCTCCGGCACCACCAAAACACTCCCCGCACTCACACAGGAGAACACAGGCAGGAGCAGGGAAAGCAGCCTCTTCCACAGCCCCATGGCAAGAAGTAACTAGGTGGGACACTCACAGGGCAGTATTAATGTTTTGTAGAGGATGGACAGTTTACACTCAGTGTTACCATGGACTATCCTAAAGAGACAGAGAAGTTTCACTCCTGCCCTGCCAGGAGGTTCCTACATAAATTGAGCCTTCCAGTGAGTCCTACTCAAACTGCATAGATAGGCAAGGGAGGAGGTTAGCCCTAAAGTCACATACTGGGCCAAACAATCTCCCCCCATTCTTGTACAGCCATTCCAAATTACACACTGCACTTAGCATTTTCATTACCTCCAGAGACTAGTGGCATAATCAGAAACTAGTTCTTATTAATTAAAAAAAAAGTACTGTCTTAGAAAAATATGTACTCTTCAGGAAAGTTAGAAGAAGCAAACTTAATTTATATGGCACATAAGTCTCCCACTAACCTGATTTTACACAGTGCAAAAAATCAGAATGCTTACATATAAAGATACCTACTTCTTATTATAAAATGAACTTAAAACCATATTAACACACAACAAACAGCACAAACTTTTACATATGTATCTATATATCATTTAGAAGTCAGAATCAAAATGGCTAACATATATAGCAGGAGTACAAAAGTACGTTATTACAGGGCAGCCTGGGAAAAGGGATAGCTAGCTTACCATGAAGTGTATTTAGAAAACCAGTTCTGTGACACAAGATCCACAACATAGCTGACCTGTCATAAAGAATTCATTATTTACAAATATACTACAGAACACTCCATTTGCAATGAAGTACCATAAATAATTCATGCTCACTACGTGTCAGAAGCAAAGGCAGTGGCATTTTCTTCACCATCCTTGCGGAGTTCCCCATACTCAGTGAAACAGAGCTCTAACATAACATCAAATGCAACAAGTACACTGAATTTTCATTAAAACATAAGACTTCATTCTTCCCAAAAGGTCTGCCCCAGAAGATCTCCCCACCAACACAATTTAGATGCACTTCTTGTCCCCACAGTGGCCATGCTTGCATAGAAGTCTAATTCATTTGTTTTTAAGACATTAGATTGCATGTATGAATTTTACTTTTGCCCCTGTAAATAACATCAAATTGCCAACCGGGATCCACAGCCCAAGTGCAGCAGTGTTGCACAGCTCTATCTTGTGTTCTCTGCTCCAACCCAAAGAGGCAAATCCAGAGGCAGGCAAGAAACTCAACTGGGGTGACCTTCTGTCTCTCTACGGAAACACGTAGTGCACTAAGTGTGCCGTAAGTTTGACATGGCAATGGAAACATGCCTCTATTTGAAATGAGGTTAAGACAAACTTTATTTTATAGGGGTAAACAGTCACCAGGAAAAAAAAAAAAATCCAGTTGCTACTGATATGGAATGAATCCATAGAATACACCTTACAGTGGAGGGTCCCTAGCATATTAGCTTTTCATTTTCCACAACCTGTGCAAATTCACCTATTTCCCAAAAGATCAAACAAATATTGCATAAAACCCTTGATCATAACTTCATTTTCCCCTCCATTCTACTTGTACTGATCTTTACTCCAGCAGGACACCTGCATGGATACAAAACATCATTTGCCTGACTCCTTTCATCTTCCTAAACAAACCAAACAAAACCCAACTACTGAAAAGCCCCCAAACAAAAGCCCCCCTGAACTCTCTCTGCTCTAACTGCAGATGCCCCTCTCCACACAGATGAGTAGGCAGGACGTAAAAGTCTGTTTTCTCCCTTTTGAGTCATGAGCCAAAAACCAGCAGATTTGTCAAAGAGAGAAAAGAAACAACAAACTAAAAAACCCTCACCAGCCTACTGGAGATGGTACTGGGAATAGAGAACGAGCCAACACCTCAAACTTGGCTGGCACATCATTTTCAGAGCATCAGGTGGTCTCCATCCACCTCCCACAGACCCAGAAAGCAGAACAGATCATTGCGATCACCTGTCTGACCTTCCACCCAAGGTGTGCCACAGACCTCCATGCAGATAGATTCCTTGTTAATGTCCAGAATATGTACATCAGCCATAGTTTCCCTTGCTAAAAACATGTAGTTCTAACTCACAAGCAAGTGATCAAGAATCCATCACATCCAAAGGGAGTTCTTTCAGTGAGTAATTTATCCCACTTAATAATGCGTGTGTTACAACTAGCCCAGATTCATCTGGTTTCAACTTTCAGCTATTCAATCTCATTACACCTCCTCCTCCTAAACTGAAGAGCTTTGTACTTTCTCTCCTCTATAGCTATTTGCAAAATACAACTCAGGCACTTCACTTAAAGTAAGCATGCTAGGCTTTTTCTTAAAAAAAANCTCTTCTTAAAAAAAAAGTCTTGTAGTTTTTTTTAAAAAAAAAAAAAAAAAAAATCTAACAGTAAAACTGGTTTCCCAACTGTAATCAATCTCTCAGCTAAAACTTTTTTTTTTTTTAAAGCATTTTTACCTAAAGCAGGCATTTAAGAACTGGACTCCATATTCCAGTAGTAATTCTGTGCCACCATACGCTGGTGATACTATACATTGCAACAGGACACGTTTGGTTCTTGCATCCAAAGGCTGTACCCCTTCCTTCAATAGTGCCACAAGGACTCAGTGTTTTGTTAGCTTTCTACCATCACCCCAGCTCCCTTTCAATGTAAACTGCTATCCAGAATGTAGCAAGCCCTTCCCTCAGCATAACATACAGAGGTGAACTGGTCTGTGCTAACACTCATACTACTCAAGTAAGTCCATACCCAAAGGAAATTCATCCCCTCTGTGACAAATGACATGTCCTTATTTGCCATACCCCTGATTTTTAGTGGAGTTTTCAAATTTAACAAGAAATAACTTTGTTCAGTATAATTATCAGTGATCTTGAAATAAAATTCTCAGTTCTACCAACTAAAGGCTTTAGTCATTTTGTTCCCTTTCCAAATACATTGCCTCATCACCCATTTATACTCATTGCTGTTATTTCTCTATTTGCTTCATACATGTAGACATACATAAATGTGACACAAGTCAGGGTATAAAATCTGTTCCTTTTTGCAGAGAGGTGCTGAAGAGCGCTAGGTGTATATTTGATGTCCTCACAAGCAACAGTATAGCATACTGGTCCATTTTGAGCAGTGGATATAGTATTTTTAAATGCAACCTTCACTTTCCCATCACAGAAAAGCTTCATGAGTTAAAACATATCCTGGTTAAGTGAATGTAGGATTACAGTTTGTTGTTTTGGGGTTGTTTTTTTTTTTTTTAATGTAGTATCTAATAAAGCATCAGCAACATTAGCATTATGGTTATTAGTTTACTTAATATGATGATGTTCCATTAGACAAAAGATAATACAATTGTAGGCTGGAAATTAACTATGGAAACATGTTGATATGGTTATATGGAGTCATGAAACTTTTTCAAATGCAGGAGCACTGTGCCTACAATATAGTTTAAACAAGTTAACTTATTTCAACTGTATATGCATAATAAACTTTTGCTCTATGCTGTCATATCAGATACTCATTCTTCCAATACAAAAATGTTTTTGTTTTGTTTTTCATATACAATAAAGCATTTAATGACTATTAAAAAAACTACAGTTGAAGTTGAGTCAGAAACAACTTGTCAGAACATAGTGCTTCTTGTGCTTTCAGCTCAAAAAGGAGAATCTCTATCATTATTAAATAGTAATATTTACAGGCAAAAGTACCAATTTAGTTGCACTACTTTTGCTTTTCTAGAGTAAGAGAACTTTATCTTTTAGACAAACGGCACCAGCATTACAATGGTGTGCTGGAACAGTAGCATGTTTGACGAGCAGCAGGGGCAGAAGAGTCTGAACCCACCGCCACAGTGGAGCTGAACATCAGTTGATGTTACAGTCTGTATGAGAGGATTCCCTTGGAAAGCAGGGGTCTGGACACCAGACCCAAGCACCTAGCGCTGTTTTGCCCACATGGATTTATTCAGGGGACAAACTCCATAATGTAGACCTAAAGGTGTTCTTTTCCTAGGCTAAAGTTTAATAGAGCTTTAACTTTTTAACAAAGGTCAAAGAAGTTTCAACACATCTCCTCAGGTTACCATTGCTGAAGCAAAACCAGTGTGGCCATTTGTTGAAGCTTAGTTCAACAACAGAATTAATTACCAGAATCAATTACTACCCACAAAGCCTTCCCTAGGATATTCAACTGATTAGCTAAGTACATATCTATCAGAGCTCATTTAAAAATAAAACATTCCATTGGTCAGAAAAGGACGGCCAACTTGCCCATCAGAAGAAAGCCCCAATCATCACGTCGCTGTTCGTAAATATCCAAGCTGAGGACTCACTTCTCTGAGTAAGAGAGGTTTGGGGTGGGGGGGTTTGTGTATTTTGACCTCCACCACAGAGTTAAAGGGTAGCAGTTTCCTCATTTCTGAGCATGCTAGTATCCCAAGCAAGGGAGAGGCAAGGCTTTCACTTCTCACCTGCTCACAGGAAGTTGACACCTCATTGTTACTAACTAAAATAACTGAAATACAGCAAGAAGCTCCAGCCATCCAAGACGACTCGAATCTTTCCCACTCTCTGTGAGCCAGCTTGAAGCAAATGCAGCTATTTCTGTGAGCCCACATCGAGCCTGTGGTGGAGAAGCAGCAAACCCTGGGCAAGGTGGACAGAGACACCCCAAAGCTGGGGATAGCGCAGACAGGAGAGCAAAGATCCCCCCTCGCTATAGAGAATGATTGCATCTCAGTGACACCGAGCAGACCTGATAAAGGCATCACTTGAAAGGACAACTCTACTGTGGACATGCAGCTTACAATGCCACTAACTGTTATTCTGCTGGTCAGTTGCACATTGTTTTTTTGTTTTTTTTTTTGAGCTCTTGAAGCATGATCCAAATGGCAAAGTAGGCTGAGAGACTGTTTCTTGTAATTTCAGATTTCTAATATAGGTTCCAGCCAGTCACTTAGCTCCGCGCCTGTCTTGTGGTTGCATGAATTTCCTATTTAAGAAAAGGACTATAGCAGTTCCTGGTTTGTCACATTTTCTTCAAATAAAGAGTTTGAGCGGCAGCTTCCTCTGCCGTGCATTACTCTGCATTGGTGAACCCTCTCTTCCCTCTCACCCTGCTCAGAAACACTCAACCACCTACAAAGCCAATTTACAGACACGAGGCAACAAGGTGAATGATTTCAAAAGCCACATCCATGATGACAATCCATGGGATATTTTCCTCCATACCTGGATTTCAATCCCCCCTTCTCCATCTGCACTTTCCAGCTCTTTCACAATAACGAGCAAATGTTTCTCCAGCTTCACAAATCTGGCACATTTCATTTTCCTTGTCATTTAAGAGATACACACAAACTATTTGGTATTAATAGTAAGAACACTGTGCACTTTGTAAAGCTTTATTCAAAGCATCCTGCGATTTACCTCTGAAAGCATTAATTTAGCACCTTCACAGTACTTCTGAGGCACATACTATAATTCATCTCACACAGGTGGAAACTCAGAGGCACTGCTCAGGCTAAAGTGACTTGCTGTTGGGCTAACCACCAGAAGAACATATATCCCACCTCCCCAAATTCATTCTGTATTTCAGCATTTCTGGCCAATGCTTGCTCCAGCGCTACCTGCCCTGCATCTAACTTCAGAAGAAGTCATCCCTTCCCTTCTCTATTATCACATCTATGTAAGTCTCTGGCAGAACTTCCCAGACATCTTTTTTCCCCCCAAGGATTTCCTTAGATTAAAGTAATTAAATCATTAAGGAAGAAGTTCATCACCTGCTAAGGAAACTACTTATACAAACAACATTCTCACTAACAGCAACCTGTATGGCCATGTTTCTATGCCCCAGATATCAGCCACACTGACTGAATGAGAAAAGCTGATGTTAACCCCTTCCAAATGAAAAGAATACTCTCAGGGTCTGGTCTTTAAAAATAATTTCCCTGGGTAAGTGAGAGACTGCTAGTAAAATATCGTGTAAGTCTTAATTTGTTTTAAACGAGAGGAAAAAACCCAATAGAATGTCTCTCTCTCCCTCTCCTTCAGCCATTCTTCAGATACACTTTTATGTAATCGTGTAATAGTATTTCTTTAATAAGAAGCAAATATAAACATATACAAAAGAGGACAGTCAACTAGAAAAGGATTAATACTTTGATATTACAGCAACACCTGAAAACATGAGAAAATCATTTCAAATTTCATCAATAGTGAAAATGAAAATCACATATTAAAAGAGACAGGCTAAGCAAATGTAAACTTGTCTTACATGGCAGACAGTACGGGAGCTCCTAACTGTACGTGACTCAGTAGTGCTTAAAGAGCAATTCTTGTTTTGATTCTTACACAAGGATCCATCAACATGACATTTGGACACACAGCCCTCCTTGTTTTATTAAAAGTACGGTAATAATGCAAGAGAAAACCTTGTCATTAACCACTGCCCGCTATGGTTTTGCTGAACAGTGGCCATTGCTATTTCTACTCAAACCTCATGCAGTAACATGCACCAGAAACCAATGACAGAAGTTCAGATTATCCTACAGATGACCCTTACGTACCTGGTGACATGTAAATTAAACAATACTTTTCACCTCCTTTTGTGTCTCAAGTAGTCAGAGCCACAAATCATGTCAAGACTCCACTCTTCACTAGGGTATTCAGAGCAACATCTCATCCCTTTTGCTCCCTCGAACCATGTCTGGAAACCGGAGAAACAAGAACACATCCTCATCTGGCTCCAACCCTCAGACCAGAGCTGAGGAACCAGAGCTGGTCTCTCCAAGTGACACATGGAGCATGCATTTATCAGTTGCTAGAGAGATAATGCAGGCACCCCTCAATGGATCTCCAATAGCCTCTCTTGGTGAAGTTTTCTAGGCAACATGGTCCATCTAAAAGATCATCAAATGAAAAAGTTACACAGCAAGGTGCACAGGTACATCCCAAGCACATTTTTCAATCAGTAAAAGCTTGTTGGATACCCTCCATGCATTGTGTCAAAACGCTCTACTTCAACTGAGTTTTGTTAGTGGGATTGATGGTGTAACTAGTTCAACTTCAGAGAACACTTCTAGTGAAGACTTCATCATCACCCCCTCTTAAGGCTACAAGAGGGGATGATATTTTAAGCTGCAAGCCAGCAGAAGAAAGCAGAGATTAAAAGGACAGGAGATCATTTTTTCTTCCAAGTTGTCTGTTCAAGAAATCTAGAGGAAGTTTAAGTGGGAAACAGTCAAGTCTACTCATTCGCCTGTTTTTAATAGCAGAGATTAGGATAAGGGCCAGAGAGCATACTTTTCCTTTGGGTAAGAAAAAGTATGCAATCATTAGAATAACACTCAAGTTTTCAGACAAACAATGCACAGGATCAAAACGACACCACTAGTACTTATTGGAGGTTGAATTCATCTGAGCCTAGGGCAGAGAGGCCGAACAGAGTATTCCCTGACCTTCAGAAGATGGCATTGGTGGGAGGGTACCATTATACCAGTCCCCACAGGCTTCCCACGCTGCCCTCGGTGGATTACTCAAGACACTTCAGAAATGAGTAGAGTGAGATGCATAAAATGAGGCTGTGTACAGTAACATTCCTACGGAAATAAAGGTCTTGACTTTTTTAATCTAAGAGGTGTGTTCAAATACTATAGTCACAGGCAACCGTTCTAATAAATCATGAAAGCAGCATACTGTGAAGGCTCAGCATTTGAAAGCAAAAGGCTAATGAAGTACTAAAGCAACAAGCTTTTCTTCCTCCTGATAAAATGAAGGAGGAAAAACAGACCCAACCCTGTTGGCACACTTTGTAGACAAATTCCTTTCGACAATTTATGAACTTTTTTTCTTCCTCCTGTTTAACAAAATTACTTCAACAATCTAAAAGTTGGCAACATAGCTATCTCAGAAAAGGAAAGTCGCTCTATTCCTTATTGGTAAGTAGCGCACACACACAAAAACCCACCCACAGGAAATGGAGAGCTATTCATTTAGTTTTAGCCAAGTCTTTGCGAGACTGTACCTTTTGACTACTAGTTGATGGTAAATGTGCAACTGTCTGGTACTTAATCTCATATAAGAACTAGACCAACAAAAGTAGCAACATTAAATTTTACCTTCAAAAGAACACAAGTGGTATGAATACAATTCTCTAGAAAAATGCTACTTAGCAAAAACAAAACAACTACTCCCCCACATACATGCAATATTTAAAAGAAAGAATTCAAAGCTGTAATTGTGTTCACACAAACCCAAACTGCAAAGTACAAAAAGTTCAATTTAGGGATTCAGAATCCTGTGTCATCTCTAATTTAGACACCATATACCCCACTTCCTCTCATATTTTTTCTTTGGTATTTTGGGGGGCCTGTCCATTGCCATTAACAGAGATCTGAAAGAAAATATGAAATTGCTTCTTGTCATCTGCACAAAACATGAAACCTGGAGCAACGGTAAGCAAAAACTGAATCAAGTTACTTTCTGGTAAAGTGTATTTTTTGCTAGGTGTAGTTTATCTGAACAACAGCTGGTTTTAATACAGCAATAATATGAAGTTACAAACTCCTAGGAATAAAAAAAAAATGAACCACGAGAGAGTTACCCTTGGGGAATTGCATTCGGGAAAGCAACGATCCTGTAAAAAAGACTGGGGGTCATGGCAGACACAATCTAGACGCTAAACTTCCTGCACGAATGTGCCGCTAAGCAAGGAAACATAGCCTCCGGACGGATAAGAACGTTATTTTGTATAAGGCAAGGCAGGGAGGGAGAGTATTATCTAAAGAACAATAACAGCAAGGGCAACATGCATTTCTGGTCTATTCACTTTAGAAAAGAAAATACCACAGGAACAGCTAAGATTCAGAAAATACATCTTATATCAAGAGTTTAAAAAGTCTGCATATTTGGCTTAACAAAGAGGATAATGGTTATCAGTGACTTACCAACAAAATGGCTCAGCAGATAAAGATTACATTAGCCAAAACTAGGGGCCCCAAAAGATGCTGCGGGGCACAGGAAAACATTTTGAAGAGTTCAGAATTAATCTCCTCTGCCTGACTGTACGTAATTACAGCGTAGTATGCTCAGAAACTCACCGACAGCAAGCTTGCAAAATGCAGTATCCATGAGAACCACTTTCTACCTTATCCAGCTGACTAAAACCCTATACAATTCCTCTGGCATTTACATCTTCCCCACTTGGCCACAAGGCTGTCCATTCAGAAATACAGACCCTGCCTTTAGGTAACTCCAACCAGTATGGCTCCTGCTGCACATCTCTCCAGAAGCACCGGCTGCTCTCTACGCACCATCAGAACTTTAAAAATCAAAATTCATTTGTCTTCCAAGTGCTTCACAGCCTCAGTTCAGGGCAGTCAAGGCTTTTCCCAGAGCTCCAGAACAGACTGCGATCCACTGTTCTGCTGCTCTAACATTAATTGGTTCTGGAGACTCAAATTTTTGCATGGCTAAGTGAGGGACATTAAGTGATTTCCAAGTAGAATCACTCATGGCAGATCTCAGCATCAAAGCTTATGATATCCAGATCTTCCTCTCTCTACTTTTTAAACTCATAGCAACTTGTACTAAACAAAAACACCTGGACAATGCACTATATTACATCCCTCCATGGATAAAGAGAGACAAAAAAGTTTGCCATACTACCACTACAATTGTGAACATCACACATAAGAATTTCTATAGCACAGAATAGAATTGCCTAAAATTCTTCCAGAAGGAAATTACTGTATTTTACAACCAGGACATGTCTCCTTCTGTCATTTATAGTCAGGAGCGGGCATCTCTGTAAAGTAACAACAGAAGTTATGGACTCACTGTAGAAATTACCAAGCTAGAGTTCATGATCTACACTAGTAAGACAGGATGAACAGATACTCGAGGCTCATTCTGGGGACAGAAGTCTATGAATGCATTTCACAGAATATGAAAGCCCATTCCTTGGGGTTTATGAAGTCCACAAGTCCTGAGTAGCCCCTGTAAAGCGAAGGCGTGCCAGCTGAGTATCAACAGGGCAACTAGAAAGTCAACACGCATCACAGCTGGCTTTGCCTCCTGGTCTGCAGAGAGGCAGCCACCCAGCAAGGACACCACAGCTGCCTGCCCCATACAATTCCACCACCCGAACGGGTGATCTGGGGAGAGCCATCAGCTCTTTCAGCAGGAACACCACATTACCACTTGCAGCTGGGGGGGTCAGTCATGAACCCAGAGAGCACATTTTATGTGCAAGATGAACAGCAAACAAGCTTCTGCTGTTCTCAGAGCTCTGGGCACCTCAACTAGTATTTTCATTTAATTTAAATATTGAGGGGTTTTCAAGTTTAATCTCATACGTGAGTTTTGCACGTTTCACTCACTGGGCTCCCCTCATCATTATTTTTAGACTTTTTTTTTTTTTTTTTTAAACCAGCAAGTTACTGGCACATCTCAGGTTGGCAACCAAGCCAGAGCCTGGAAACTGCACAGCCTCTACACGGAATGGGTTTCAGAGAAAAAAAGCAGAACATTTCTATCTTGCTACACCAGTGACAAACCCTTAGCCTCACTGCTGGGATTACACCTTCAGCCTCAACTAAAATTTCCCTTTTAACTGTATCTGGTACCCTACCTTTAATTCATTTGGGAAAGGTTTGATATGAAGAGTGGACAGTCAAGAAGGGAGTTGCAGAGAGGAAGCAAAAAGGGAGGACAGGGAGGCAAGATTCAATGGTCGGTAGTGATGGTTAGCACTTGGGTACCAAGAGTCAGTCTGATCTGTTTCATAAGTTAATAGGGAAAAAACAAAACAGAACAGTCCCCACAACCTGTTGTGTTCTTGGAGCCAGGATTTCATAACAAAAACAGAGAGGCCTCTCCATACCAGTGGTAACAACACATAGCAGGACCTTGACATTTGAAGCATAATAATAATTATTTCAACAGTAAGTTACAAAGGAGTATCATCCCCTTTTCACTGACAGGGGAGCTGACTCAAAGATGGCCAAGGGAGTTGCCCAAAACCACAACACTAGTCATTAACAGAGCTGCAGTTAGAAGTTCCTGGCTGCCAGTGCTATTTTCAAGCACTGAAATTGGCAGCCACCCTGCAGCAGCAGAGCTGGTACCCTGCGCTCTCGCCAGGTAGAGGTTCACCTGCTCCTCACACCATGCCTCCGGGCTCCAGTCCTACCACCACCATCAGGAAAGGAAGTAAGAAGGCTGTGCCCAGCCAGGGGGGTGGGCTCAGTGGTGAGCAGCAGCAGCGATGCCCACGTCACCCTGCAGACCCTCTCCAGTGGGTGCCCATCCCAAAGGGGCAGCTGCAACCCCTCAGTCTGCCCTGACGCTCCCCTTGTGCCTGCATGCCCATTGGAGCCTGGGGAACTTGGATGAGAAAAAATAACCCTCAGGAGAAGTCAGAACTAGGAGTTTTGTCAGGTTTAGTACCCTGCATTGGCCCACAAGTGGGGTGAGGTGAAAGACAGGCAGCATGCATCCCAGGGACTGCACATTAAACTACACCCCACCTTGTTTATGCTTTATGTATTCTGAGGGGAACTTCAGATCAGTTCACTTCTCAAGCAAAAGTTGAAATGGCTCTTTCCATCTTAGTCCTATAGCTTTAACGTGCATTTTACAGTACTGATTTCGGTTTCTCTTAATTGCTTGGTCAAGAGTGCAAAGTTACTGACATGTTACAGAACAAAGCAGCTTGCAATGAGGATGTTCTACAGCAAAAGGTGGTCTTTTCTGTACGAGTAGTTTGAAAAGTATTAAATAGGTTAATTTTCCACCTCAATTTTTATAGAAGCAGCACAATTCTAACAAGCAGCTTGGGAAACTCAGTGTGACAGAGATGGGGAGGGGGAAGTGAGCATCCCACTTTTACATTAAAAGCAGAACCACAGAAATTCACTTTCCGTAACATGATTAGTCTTAATTTATATATAAACTTAAGTCCAGCCTCTGTTACATTAGTTAAATGTATTCCCCTGCTTTCTATATTCTACCTGGTATCTGCCTATACCAAGTTCCCCAGACATTCCTTCCAACTCACTTGATCCTTTGAAGCTGACAGTTATCTACACATTCAGGCACTGAAGTAATTTATTCTTTTAGAAGTGTTAAGCATTTACAGCTTGCAACATCAGATTGTGCAAATATTCAAATTTTCTGGAAGAAAAAGAAAACAAAAAAGGAAAAAAGCATTTACCTTGATGTCTACATTTGCGTAGATATTTTCTCCCTCCCAAACTTTGTTATCTAGAGGCTTTTCCTTATGCATGAGAGATTTCCCATTTTTCTCCCTGTGCTTTCCCGGTACTTTCCACGTATTACGAGAAAACAGCTAAACAGCACAAGAAAAGGAACTCAAATAACCTGTTACTGTTCTATTCAAATTAGCTTTCTTATTTTGAAAGATTTTCTAAGATGGCTTCTGTGGAGACAAAAATATTCATAGGCAATGTCAAAGGAAGTTATTAAAACTCATCTAGCAGTGATGCAAGAATTTTGCACTGACGTACACAACGCAAGAAGAAACCCCAATGCACCAGTTTAGACAGAAACAATTTTCTGACTTTGTCTCAATTTAATCTCAAAAATCAAGTGTTACTCCCAGTAAAAAACAATGAAAACACATCCAAAATGCAAAAAACCCATAAATACTTCAACAAGTTACTGTAGTTCTGTATGTGTTAAACTGGGGTTTTCACTGCCAAGACTCATTAAAAAAGAACAACCAGAACATGTTTGCCAAACAGATTGCTATTATAAAGTGCATTAACAGCTATTAATAATAGAATATACATCAACCTACTGCTTTTCAGATAATCAATATTAATTGGCAACCTAATTTGGAACCGTTAAGGCAAGTGACCTTGGCGGTGCAATACGTCAGGTCTAAGCTAACGGCAGGGGAAAAATAGGCCCGATAACAGTTACTTCCTTGTCATTTCCTTCCAAAAATGACACAATGCCGTTTCAGCGATCAAAGTAATTGTTATCTCATAAAACGTACCTCTGAAAATAGATTAGGCCTTATAGAATGATTTTATATTTATGATCCGAGCTATCGGGCAGACCTCATGTGAAACTGGACTTGCAGTTCACAAGGGCCCCGGATTTCTTGGAAGGAAGTAAGATAAAGGGACAGGGAAATACATGGAAAGGAAAAGAAAATACTGGGTGAGAGGTCTGGCACCTATCAACATCGCTGCAAGCTCACCAAGTCTCATAATTTCATCATCATGCTTCAGGCATACTAAAAGAGCTACTATTAATTTTTTTTTGTAAGACCCTGTCACGTAACCAGCAGGACAGATGCCAAAAGCCAGCCGTTATGAGGAAGTCACCACTGCTAAAACAAGATCACTCGCCTCACAGGCTGAACCATCTCCCATTGCTTTAAATGGGACAAAGAGCAACCCCTTTAATCACAACGGTGGCAAAAAACACGCGAGTGTGTCAGAAGTACTCCCCTGGAAGAAGAAACAGCAGGGAACAGGTCAGGAAATATCCACGAAAACTGTAAGCGACCAAGGGAAAACATGGAGGCGCCGACAGGACCTGAGGACACGCTTGGGGCAGGATCCAGACACCTGTCTGGAAGGATGGAAACCCAGGTGTAAACGGGGAAAGGGAACACAGAAAGGGAGCAGAAGGTTAAAAATAAAAAAATAATATAATACTGACACCAAGGTAGTAAGGGATAGTTGTAAGAACAAGGGACACCTGACAACTGCAGCCTTGCGACGGAGCACGACCAGGACAGAGGCTTCTTGCGACGCAGGAGGACAGGGAGTGGGACGGGGCGTTTCTCCAGCCCAGGCTGCTGGGCGAGGGACAACAGAAGCCTCTCAGAGAAGGGAGAACAAGACGCACACAGTCGTAGCTCAGGATTAATTTCAACCCTGAGAAGGTATCACACAAAACAAGGGCAGAATATTTTTCTTCTACGGGCGAAAGAAAAGAGCCAGTGGAAAGTGCTACTTCTTCCTCCCAGAATCTCATTTTAAAGCCAGTCTTCCGATTGCTAGGGATCTGGCTCACGATTTGTACGTGCCTGGGGCTGGCAATAAAGCCGTGGCGAGAGAAGGCGTCGTGGCCTCAAGCTGCAGAACTCGCTAGAGACAGGGCCGCCTCGGTGGCTGTTCTGTGAGGGAAGGCGAGAGCGAGCTCGCCCCGGGAGAGACGGCACAACAGCAGCCAGCCGCCGTGCCGCAAGAGCTGCTCGCGTTACAGCGCACAGACTCACCAATATCCACTTTGCAGAGAAGAACAGTACTTAAAATTAAACTATATAATACGCATACTATATAATATGCATATAATACACGAGGAGTCACGTCTTAGGAAGACGCTGCCAGCTGAGCGAGTGCTACTGAGGTGTCGTCCCATGTGCACGCCAGAGAAGTCCCAACACCGCACTGACACCAGACAAATAAACTTCCCAAGTCGGCTGAATCCACTAGACCAAACCAGCCTGAATGCCAGCATTTCTACCTATCCCATCCTGGCCATGCTGCTTTTTGATGAGAGTATATACACGCCAGCAGCGATGGCGGGCACGCGATGGGACGACAGCTGAACCGCTGGTGCGCAGAGGGGTGCCGGCACAGGTCGGGCTGAACATGCTCTAAGAAGTCCTGAAAGCAATTTTAATTACCCACTCTTGGATCATAGGTAGACTGGTTCAAACACGTGCAAGTGAAGAAGGTCGTTTACATAACAAGTGAGGTATGCATGCAAGATGCTTTGTGTAATAGCGCTGCAGACTGCAAGACCTCTCACCTGAAGAGCTGTATTTTACCAGCTATACGCATACAAGACCACCTTTGGGTAGAGAGTAAGGGCATTAAATAAAATATTCATAACACAATTCAACAGTGGCATGAAAGAGGGTAGTCTGAATGGACAAAATGACTAACACTTGCAAAAAAAAA
>VXBL01007660.1:402808-427312 GCA_013400195.1 Aramus guarauna | reverse complement strand
CCAACCTAAGCAGCAAGCCTTTGATTCTTGCATACTCCACACAGCGCCAAGAGCCATTCAGTGTTTTTGGTTCTTGCTTGGGCAGCCACCCTCCAAAGCATAACTCTACTTAGCAAACAAAACTTAAATGGGGTAGGGGAGGAAAAAATAATAATCTCAAGAACATCTACAAGAGCTAAATCTCTGAGTCCAAGGAAAAAGTCATTTAGTCCTGGTCCTCGTACAATGACATCATGCATTTAGCTGTTTCCACTACATTGTCCAACCAACAGCCAAAAAAGAACAATAGGCAGTTTTGAGGTCTGTAAATGGCACAGAGCTCAGGAAGACGGAGATAAAATTCAACATGTAAGCGATAGAGCTAGACAGTCACAGGGTGGATTGTAGGTTGAAAGACAGTGACAATCCCTATGTAATACTACTACTGTGTTTAGCTGTTTGCTGTTGGGATAACCATATTGAAACAACAAATAGTTTTAAAGACATCCACTCCTCTCTGCCAGTGGAAACCTCTGAAGCAGAAACCGAAAGAAAAAAAAGTATCTATCTAAACACTGCCTTTTAAAAATGCTGCTATTTAAAAAAAATAAAAAAAATCAGCAGACCTATGGCTTCCGTCAGAACATTAGTGGCAGCAAATACTCATTTCAAACTCAAACCTAGAGGTTTTCTACTCGTATACACTCTGTCCTAACAAAAACAGACCAAATTCAAAAATACTGCAACAGGAAAAAAAAAAGTTTTAAAGCACAGAAGTTAAAACAGCTCAAAGATCTTTCTACCCTTCAAATGGCAGTATCTCAAAACTGAACAAAAACTCTTCTACCTCACCTGTTACTCTACTATTTCAGAACTTTTTATGAAGTAAGTATGAACTATATCTTGCTAATGCCCATGTCTGGAAAGGCAGACATTTTTGTCTTCTGGACTTTGTGCATCATTTCAGCAGGAGAAAGGACCGGGACAGAAGCTGCACAGAACAGAGAAGGTCTCTGCTCAGAGAAGGATGTAACTTAAAATAAGTATCTCAATTATTTGCAGGGTTCTGTCAGGGAAAGAAACGGTTGTCTTCAACCTGAGCAAGAAAACCAATGAGGCTGTTTTGTGTAGGAACATGTTTATCTTACCCTCTCTCTTACCTTATCAGACACATCTCCTCGTCCTATTCAGAATCCAGCAAGTCATAAAATTCCATCTGTAACAAAAGGAGAAGTCCGTTAATATCTCCTGATAACCTCACAACAAAAGGCTAATAAGCAGTTAAAAATAGTTAAACTTCTGCTGCCATTCCTGTATAATCTACACCCCAGGCAAGTCGCCCTCCCATCTGCGGCAATCTGGGAAACCTGG
Source organism: Aramus guarauna (assembly GCA_013400195.1). Taxonomy (NCBI): domain Eukaryota; kingdom Metazoa; phylum Chordata; class Aves; order Gruiformes; family Aramidae; genus Aramus; species Aramus guarauna. The sequence goes on along the minus strand of VXBL01007660.1, from coordinate 425,962 downwards.
ATATAAAGGTATCAAAGGTGTTGTAACATGTTCTGTAAGAAACATGCTCTTCCTCCTTCTGAAAGGATAAACTGAGGTGGCCAAAGTGTACAGAGGTTGCTGAGTCATAAATAAGTCTGCAGCATCCTCTCATTAAATTAAATGAGCATCAAATTACATAATGTGAATGGTTGTAAAATGAGACCGGTGGTAATGGCTAGAAATAATCACAGTGGTGTTCTACATTGTGGAGACAATTTTCCATCAGTGTATCCAACCTGGGTACGCAGCACCTTTTGTTTCCAGGCCAAGAAACTGTCAGCATGCAGCCTTTCTTAAATACAGCAAAGCATGCAAGAAATGGATGGAACAAAGCTCTCAAGCACAAGTGTAAATGACACCTACCCTGAACAAGTACATTGAATTTCTTACCACCTTTACAAACCAACCTTTCAATGCAACAAAGATGTTTTTATAATATGGGTAAACATGACACAGTCTGGCATACCTGAGATCACAGGAAAGAGTGCCGTGCACCTAACCAAAACTGCAACCTTGGAATTGTCTATAAAGTTTACAGTCATGATAGACTTGGGCTTGAACAAACACTTTTCCGTGTCACTGTTAAGGCAAGGAGACATGACCTGCCATCCAGCCGGTCCGTGAGTCTTTAGGACTGAAGAAAAATCTCCTGTCTGACACCTTTGAACAGCATACTAGTCTGCCTAGAGTGAGAAATATGAATCAAGGATCTAAAAAACCAAACAAACCAACCCCTCCACACACCCTTTTAACCTTTTCAGAGTCCTGCCCACAAGTTCTAGAAGCCTGTTAGTCCAGTGCCAGGCTGGAAATGGCCAGAAAGGTGTAAGAGTGAAACGGCACACTGTATGAGAGAATACTAGTTTAAAGAAAAAAAAAAAAAAAAAACAAAACCAAGAAAAACCCCAAACAACCCAAACAAAATCCCCCCCAAAACTACAAAACTAACCCTTGATTTTTCAATCCAGTTATCTGGGGGGAAATATGGCTGGAATGGAAGGATTTGAGGCAAACAGTTTTCACGTTTGCTTACTTTTCCTGTAGTGATGCTACTAAGAGCAACCCCATGCCTAAAGTACAAAACTACATGCAAAGAAAACATTGCGATTTGCACCCTCGCTTCGTTTTCCTTGGACACCAAGCAGCTGCGATGCCAACAGAGCCCAGCGGAAGCCAGATGTGATCAGCACCAAGGTGACATCCTTCACTGCGCTGAAATTTCCCCACCAGCAAAGTGGGGACAGTGGCACATGGGTCCCCAGCCAGGAGGGCCGCCAGGCTCCAAACTGCCTGCTCTAGGATCCTTCTCTTTTTCCCCTTTAATTGTACATTAGTACACACTTTAAGTGCTAAAAATAAACCTTGCATCCAGCAAATCTCATTTTCTCATCTTCTACTGATGATCGTTTATTTTTTTGCATTACCAGAATAGTACGACAACATACTTCCACCACTATAGTTGGGGGTTTTCTTTGGATTCTTTTTGTTTTTTCTATGACAAGATCTTTTGTCCATGTGACAAAGATTTGAACAAAAAGACAGATCAAGAGCCCACTTGAGTATCCCTTCCCTCCTATTCCCCTGCCAACCCAGTAAAATTCTTCACAGCACAACCTCTTCCTGGCTATTTTCAGAGAAACTGCAGCAATCGTACAAGAACAATGGGGAAGTTTGTTTTACTCAAAGAGTAAATGTTTTGCAGTTTCCAATGTAAATATTTTAATTAATGGACTTTTTTTTTTTTTTTTAACTCTCTGCTGCCTTACTTGTGTTCACATTCACACAGAGCTATCAGGACAGATACAGCACTCAACTTCTATGATGAAGAGGAAGAGAGAAATACAACACAGAAAAATGACTTCAGAAAAAGCACCTTCATAAGCAAATCAAAATTCATTGGGCATTTGCTGAGGGAGATCTGGGATGAAAAGAATTAAAGAAAAACGAGTCTGCTCATTTCCTGCATCCGGCTCGTGTTAGTTCCCATCGAGATAGTGGGCCTATTTTAATAGCCAACTCGTTCAATAGAAAACCACAACCTAATCTGTTTCCAAAACAACATTACACCCAATGAGCGGGCTACAAGGAAAAAGGGATGACTATCTTTTTGCCTCAGCCATCAACACAGTGGCTCCTAAACACCCCACCACTCCGCATCCACTTCACAGAAATGCTCAAACCTCCTCTTAATGACCCATAAACCAAGCGTTGTGGACTCTGTCAGCAGGATGGGACTCAGATTCACCCTCTCTAGGCAGGACTATTTTGGTACTACAGAAGATGGCTGGACAGAGACGCCAAGCCGTCCTGCACATGCTCCTCTGGTGGTTTCTGGAACCAACAGTACCCCCATGCGCAGGCAGCTCTTCCACCCTGAACGGTACCTCTCCCTGCAGAAGCCATCTCCCTCCTCTCCCCCAGATACGGGATAGAGTTTGGATGCGATATCAGCAGATGGCTGGCATTCAAGATTTTTTTCTAATTTTCTTTTTCAAATGAAGTGGGACACAGATGGTGCTGTTCATGCTTTCCCAAAGCCTGACTGGAACGTGAACATAGACCTGAGATGGGAAACTCAAGCCCATAGCATGTTTCTGAAGAGCTGCAGAAACTACTGCACGGACCAGTTTAGCCTGAACCAGTCCCACACATGGCAGTGTTCCCCCTCCTCTGCTTTTATCTGAATGGGAGGTTTTGTTCCTTTTGTACTGACCTCACCACACTTGATTCCTGTTAGCAACATCCTTCCAGAAGTTCAACAAGCAGCTCCATAGAACTTCCCTGCCACTGTCAGAAATACGCATGCTACCCCAGGTAAAACCCTCACCATATCTTTCCAAAAATACGGCATGAGGCAGTGGAAGAGTACAAATGCAAGATGTTGGTTGTGCGCTCGTAGGACTTCTGAGATTCTGCAACTCTCGCAACCACCATCCACATCAGCAGCTCCATCACCTCCAGGCCACCGCGGTGGTGGCACTTGGCTCATCACATCCCACTAGGCAGTGGCTAGTGTTGGAAAGGACAGGCCCACTGCCTGCTTTCCTGCGGGGGCTACTAATTGAAGGACCATGGAGACCTCTTGATGGTAGTTTGTTGACAACAAACCTTCCATAGTCCTAAATTAGTAAATGCTAACTATCAGCCACTCCCCATTAGCATAGTGGGGAGAAAGAATGCCTGGCTGTTAACTGAGAGAGATCCTCTAATTTGGTAGAAGCAGGGGATGCTGGGGACGATGAGGTGGTTGCTGTTTCTGCACAGGCAGCCTGAGGCTGGTGCTCACGCAGCAGGAAGCGGACGCGAGCAGGTACATCACCCCCTTCACCGCGTGCACCCACCTCGGTACCCGTCTCCTGCGAAGGGTAAACTGATACCAAAAGGCAACGACAGCCGAGAGCTCCCCTTGTGGCAGGGCGATTCGGAAATGTGTTTGCAAGACCTTTCCTGTCCCTGCCAATGCCACAAAGTGAAACTAAATCTTCTGATCGTGCATTTGAGCGTTACCAACCACTGCTATGATTGTACATGCATGTACAATGTCAGCGTTAGCTTCCACATCAGCACTTTTTTTAAAAAAACAAAAACATTTGTTTCCCTATATTCCCCATCAGCTTTCCTAGCTCTACAGGCAACGTTAAAAACAGAATATTAATCAAAGAAGTAAACACCTCTGCTCAAAACAGAGCTCTTGCACAATAAACTCATACCACTTTTCATGAAAGACCCAAGTGAGGAGGCAGACTTTGCATTAAGCCCTCAATGTGCACAGACTCTGGAAAAGGAGATCTCTTAGCAAGTGAGCGACCTAAGGCTTATGCCAGTCCTTCCATCTTCCTCTGACCTCTTCAAGAGAGCCGCCGCAGTCGGCTTTTTCATGTGCCTATTTAATCGGCGATGTGAAACTTGCACAACCTTACCAGCGTCTTTGTGGTCTTCTCATCAGGGCAATGAGTAGAAATGCTCCCCGAAGGAGCGGCACATTCGTAAGTCCCCCGTGCCCACGGGATGGAAAAGAGAGCGAGGAGAGAACAGATGAATGTTAATCTCTCCTCCTTGCCTCCAGCAGCAGGCTGTACTCTCCCACGCAGGGAAAAGGGAGGCTGTACAATTTGGGGAGGCCAAACTGTCTGGAAAAATGAACTAATGGCAAATTCTCTTCTCTATCGATTCTCTTAACCATAAAGAAAGCAAAAGTCAGTCATTGAGTTGCTGGTGGAAGACGAGATCACAGGGTCTTTAAGGGTCTGCTTTAATTCAAAGCGCAGAGCTGGATTACTCCAGATTGTATCAGTTCAACATATTTGCTACTTAAAATACTCCGCTCACACACTGCTTGCGCTGTATGACTTCTTATGGGGATTACTTTTATCGACAGATTACATTTTTTGTCTGATCAGAGGAGCACACAAAAAGGACCCAAGTCCACTCCGTAATGGAGGTTAATTCACAAATGTAGAACTCCTCTCTAGCATACACGATTCCAAACACCTACTTCCTAACCACAAGTAGGTAGCCAATACGCACACGAAATAGCGAGCTGGGAGCAGTTGCCACCGCACACACTTCTTTAACTGATTTGTGCCTGAAAGGTGCCTGTCAGCACACAGTACTGTACATGCGCCAAACGAGAGCACGGGGGAGAAGCTCTAAGCAGGAAACAGAAGCTCGTCTTAGATTAGCACAGCTCACTCGAGTGTAGTGCTATGCTCAGATTTGGTTTTGATTTGCAAACCTTGCTGTCATTGGCTAAGAGGATGTTTGAAGTTTTGTTTAAAAAAAAAAAAAGCCAGAAAGCTAAAACAAACACACAAATGAAGTTGCCCTGGCAGCAGTCGGTACCTTTAAAACCTACTAAGATGCCCCTGTTTTACAGCATCCTGCTTCTTGCTTTCCCATCTCCCCCTCTAGCTGAAGGCAACAGCTCAGATGGGCACCTCCCAGGTCTCCACCAAAAAGATGCAGCAGAGAGCGCGACAAGAGCATCTCTGCAGCAGGGGCCTGGGGCAACACCAGCCACCTCTGATCTCAAGAGTCCTACCCCACCACCCCAAATCCCTGCTGCGAGAGAAGCTCTTTGTTGAGATGTCTTACAAATAAGTGTTAAAAGTCCAACTCTGACTTGGTCCCAAGAAAATTTTAAATGACACCCTGGTGGGCTGGCAGCAGGCTTCCAGCTTTCACCATTAATTCCAAAATTAACAGACCCGGAGCCATTATACTGCCTGAAGACGGCAGATCCTACCCTCAAACGCATGTGCCAGCAGTTGCTGCTATGGTTTCGATTATGCTAATACCTGCCCAGTAGGAACCACTCCGAAAGAGTTCACTTGCTTTCCCTAACTCATGATAAATCACGGTAGCAGAGACATACTGCAACTAGTAACTTGTTCAAGGGCAAGGTGAAAGTTTTTCTCTGGGTAATCTAGAGAAGAAATCTGAACCTTGAAGGAAAAACTTAAATGAAGATGGGGGGGGAACCCCCCTATTTAATGTTAGTATTTATTAATATTTGGGCTTCAACTGTGGATAAACAGACAAGAAGCTCTCTGCCTGTGCACATATTTAAGACTGTTTACACATGAAGTCCAAAAGGATGTCCTCATTTTATAAATAATTTGATCTGATGACTACATCAGAAAAAAGTGCAACTTGAGGCTAGATATAGAAGCAAAACACTTGGCTACTGATGTCTAAACAAGGGGGGGGGGGCAAAAGACTAAACATCAGAGTCACTGAAACTCAGCAAATGGTTTATAGTTAAGCTAAGCACGTAACATAGTGCACATTCAACACACACCAAACTGCGACTCTTCCTGAACTTTTAAAGCCGTGCTTCCCAGTAAGTCATTTTAAGGACTCGATGTAAGATCCTCCTAAACGTAAACCTTTCATCTGCTACTTATACCCGACCACGTGAGCCATCCAGCAATGCCTTACCCCTCTGATGTGGCAGGCATAAGACATCAGAAAGCACTGCTGCAGCTACAGGGCAGGTAACACACAGACGGCATCGGGAGAAGTTGAGACTTCTCTTTCCCAGGAACAAGGAGAAAAGGTTCCTCAAAGATTTACCAGCTGAGCTCAAACCCTGTGATTTTGTTTTCCCTTGTCACAGGCTCCCATACACGCGCATATATTGCTGTAGTTGCGCATATATGATTGTAGTTACTACTGTATGTAATTTGCTTAAGATCAATCACTTCGCATGCCAGGGCAGCAAGGGAAACAGAAATCTTGCACACAAGAAACTCATTACTCTATAAAGAAATACTATTTCCAGCTAAAATTTGCTCTTCAGTTTAGTCAAATACACAAACTTAATTTGTTTCCAGTTTTGTTTCTCAACTGAAAGCCTGTGAACAGCAACAGAAGAACACCACATGTAGTCTCAAAAGGTGGTCAAAGAGGTATTTGCTACCCCAAATTTTGAGTAGGCTTCATAAATTGAGCAAATAATTTTTTTTAGCGAAGTTCTCTATTGTCTGCCGCAAGCCCTAGCGCCAGGTCGCACTCTGAATACACTGCACAAGGGCATGCTTTGAGTTTAAAATGAGAGGCAATCGAGAGGTCTGTACACAGAAAGAAGGAATCGAGGCTTTGCCTTTTTTTAAAGACATACAATTTCGGTGTAGCTAAATTTTGTGTAGCTACTAATACTATATATACGGTATCTGATATACTATCAGTAAGGAGTATCTGACAGATTAGAGCTCTGCACTTTTCAGAAGACCTACATTTCTGGCCCAGAGAAGCAATGAGGACTGCAAGCATTTAACTCAAGATCAGTGACCACATGTGGTAAGACATGCTTGCCAGGATCTGATCCTTAATTATGACTTCATCCCGCACAGCTACCTTGAAAAAGGATCAGCTGAGACATCTTGCCCAAAGCAGCTCCTACAGAGCACAGCCCAACCAAACAGGAGACCAGGGTGCCAAAAATAACAATAAAACAGTTTTCCCCTCAAATAATGAGGTATCCTTTATAATTCAGCCCTATAAAACTGGATTCGTCAAGTTCTAAATTGGGTTGCAGCAATATTTCATTACAGCATAAATCTTCCTTACACCCTGGTAAAGATGCCTAATAATTTAATATGCTATATTTTTTTTAATCTGGAACTTGTCAAAAAATGGCCTGAAATAGGCATCTCTTTTACAGTCCATTTTCCATATAGGTATAGATTCCAAAATGTAACTGGTTCACATTCTTTGCGTGGAAAAACGTTTGCAAAGGGCTATGCACGTAGACTAAGAAAGGTTGTAATTATCTCTCCTGGGTTTCTTAGGTAGGTCAGTGCGCATCCTACAAAGGCTTCTGTATTATCCCATGATATTCATTGAGCATCATTTCTTTTCTGAAAGCAGCGGAACCTCTTGAAAAGAATTACACCAACAAGTAAAAAATTCAGAAGAAAAAAAAAAAAGTGGGATTCCAGAGCCAGAACTTTTAGAACTTTTTTTTAAACTTTTTATTAAAAAGTTTCACAGCCCTTTTTCTTCTGAAATGGATTACTATACAAAATGCTGAATTACAACTGCCTCATGTACTATTTCAGTTGATAACATGCACAGACTTCACAGAAAGAAATAAAAGAAAGGAGAAGTATTCAAATGGATAGGAAAAAAGAAAAGATACTGCCAGTACTTGTTGTTATTAAAATTTGTAATTCCCATTCCCTCCCAGCTAATCAGGTCTGTAATAAAACAAACAGGATTTCAAAGCAGTTACGATGTCTGTATAAGCCAGCACTGTAAAAAGTTATGAATACGACCACATCAAGCCCTATGTACATTTTTCTTCATGGAATAGATATGATGAAAACGGCTACACAAATTTAAGATAGCTCAGAGTTTGAAAAAAAAAAAAAAAACAAAAAAACCAGTGATGTCATTATTTTCCTGCTGCTTCTGAGAAGTAAGCACAGTTTACATCCTCACTTCCGGCTGTCTCGCTTTACTTTTCTTAACCCAAGAAACACAGGACCGACACCGCGGCACTTCAGCGCTCGGACCATCGGAGGAAGTTGGGATAACTCTGTTTTACATCTCACCAAGCCACCTTTAACAGCAATTTAATAAAATCTGCACTGCCAGGAGGTAAAATAAAAGGTGAACTGCCCTCTTCCTTGCTACGTCTCTACAGGCACGCACGCTTTCTTTTTCATACACTGGCAGCCTATGAAGAAGCTAATTCATGGTCCTGATCCTGCAAAATCCTGCTAGGAGAAGGCCCCAGAAAGCATCTAAATCGAGTACGCAGCAATTAAGAAGTGTTTGACTAGTCTGCTTATCGCACGATTGCACTCCCTGGAGTGGAGTCTTGATACAGGCTTAAGTCAAGATAGTGAGTGTCACAACCATTTCACAGCTTGCTGTCAGATCTTTGAGACAATTTCAAAGGAGGGGGGGCGGGGGGGAAGAAAAAGAGGGTTTGTTTTGGGTTTGGTTTTTTTTTTTTTTTTTTTAAACTTCAAATATTTTACACTGGGGCAAGGCTTTAACAATAGTGTTATTTTAGGTAACTGACTCACTTTTCCCTGAGATGAAATGGTATCAACCCGTTCCTGAAAAGCGAGGCAACCTAAAAGCAGTTCCCTGGAGAAAAAAAAAAAAAAAGAAAAAAAGCTGGGTTCGTACCATCCAAGGCACTTCCTAACCCCCTTTTCAGACTAAGATACAGCCAGCCCCGCTGCTTCTCTCTCGGTTCCCACGCTGAAGCAGTGGGAACTTGACTTTCCCCCCGACTCGGTTTACCCAACCGCTGAGCTTTCCTTGCTGCAGGCTCCCCTCAGGGGTGCTGGGGTGCCCGCGGGAGAGCGGAGGCTCTGAGAGCCTGGGGTGGGGGTCCTGTATTTTGCTTTTGTGGAGTCAAATGCTGGGACTAAGACTGGTTAACAGGAAACTCCTTCCTGAACCATCTCTCCCAGCATTCCTAGGAAACAATCTGTTTGGAAAAGATCTTTTTGTAATTAAAGAAAAAAAGAACAAACCCACACACAACTACCAAGAACCCGGTTATCTAAGATGAATGCCCAGCCAGTTTGCCCAGCCAGTTTTTAAGAACTGGGTTGGGTTTTCCAGCCGAGGAGGAAGTGGGGCCAGACTCCGAGAGCCATTGGGCTGATGTCGATCTGCAGAAACTCCATGGAGTTCAGTAAAGTTATTCTGCATTTATTTATAGCTCCTCCAATAAACTAAGATCTGGTAAAAATGAGTTTCAGATATAGAAACTGTACTAGCCTTAAAAATTTAATTCTAGCTCATTTCTGACTTTTGAGTTGCTCAGATTAGGAGGGACCCGCCTTAATTTCTGTCTTTCTAAATTCGCTTCCCCAGGCATCTCAGTTAATTCAGTGCACCTACTACAACTAAGGCTTACTTTTGTTGTTCTACTCTGTGCTTTGTATTTTACAACATATGCAGTTGTATATATACACAAAACACATATTAGAGTTTGTTTGTTTTTAAACAAGTGGCACACAATAAATATAAATAACTGCCTGACCTTACATCACCAAATCACCAATACTTCAACCAGTGATTTTTATTCAGTTACCATTCTCCTTTAACACACACCCCTCCAAAGAAAAACCACACACCGCCAACACAAAGTTTTCTCCTTAGAGTAGTATTTACTTGGTGAGAAAGGTTAATGTTTTCCTTAACTGGGACATTTTTTATAGCTGGGAAAACAAGGCATAAAGAACTGGCCAAATTCACATGCTTGTACATCTATTAGTTAAAATATTTCGAGGAGGTTTAATCAGAGCTATATCTAACACACGGAGTCACATAAGTAGTGCTGACCACAAAATACTACCAATACTTGTATAAACAGCAGATGAAAGACATGGTAAGGTTTATCACACAAGTGGATCACCTTGCCAGTCAGACTTGGAGCTTTTATGGCATTATAATTAACAGTACACATTTTTAACAATTACAGCCTTGGGTAGTCTTCGTACCTGGCAGAGTTTGCATCTACTACTTCCAATGCTTCCAAGTCTTGATTTTGAAATCAAGGTACACCAATTAAATTATTAAATTTCTCAACATTTGCTACTGTCCTCCCTTTCTTCAAATCACAATATACACCCAAAACCTAACCCATCTCCAACACCTCTTCCCAGAGGTATGCTTTCTAGGTATTCATCTACAAAAGAGGCTGGAACTTGCCCCAGCAGATCTGTGCAACTTTGATAAATGCGTTTTCAAAATAAATGCCAGGAAATTAGTCATGGTAGAGTACCATCTCCAGTGGACAGTTTGAGTGGCCACCAGCAAGATGTGCATGTAAGGATATGCGAGAGAGAAAGATTGGTATCTACCACTTCCTCCCTTCCGCAAAAAAAAAAAAAAAAATATATATATATATATATTAGAAGAGGGGAGAGAGTCCTTCTGTGCTTACTGTGGGCTCAACCCCAGGCGCAGAAGAGGGCCAATGCTGGCGTTCATGCATGATGCGGAGAAGGGGCAAGACCAACAGGTGGGGAAATTCTTCGAAGCCACACGGTTTCACCAATTTGGTTAAATGGTGACTCCTTGAAGTGTCTCAGAGAGCAATTGTTACAAAAATAAGACCACAAACCTGTAAGGGATCAGACCTCCAAAAGGACAGTCCTTTCCAGTCACCAACAGCTACGTGATACCTGTGTAGCTCAGGAAGTTCATCAGAACATCCATACTCATTAAAAAAACCATACAGCATCCTAAACCACACCACCTCCTCCCTATGGCAAACCCACAGAAATGGCTCCTTTCCCCCACCTCCCACATGAGGAAAGGAGAGCATCACCATGCCCCAAATTACTGTAATAGGAAACACTCCCTAGATGGAACAGGCAAGTTTTTTAGGAGCTGGTCCATGCCCCAACCCCAGCACAAAGACTGTGCAGCTAAGTGTCCAACCAGACTCAACCCACAGGCAGCCGACAAAAGGCAGCGCTCTTCCCAAAGAGATTTCAGAAGCTAAAGCAATTGGTAGCTACCTCTTTGGCAAATCTGAGCAGCCACGGTTTGGGTAGGATCCAAAGCTAAGCCAAAGCTGTTCAGCTCTAATCCAGCAGATTTCACCCATCACACAATGCTGTCCTCAAGGACAGCACCAAAACTGGTTAATACACAACAACAAACAAGCAAACAAAAAGTTACCACTACCTGCAAAAGGTCAACATTGCTGGCCAGCAGGCAAGCATCAAGTTTTCCTCCAGAGGCCATTTTGCTCATCCTAGCACCCTGCCAGATCCATCCAGCTTTCCAACACAACCATACCTTGCAGATGGCAGACTTTCGGGCACTGGAGGGCGTTGAGCCTCTCTGCAGCCGACAGGCCCCACATTCTCCACCACATGTCCCCCCAGTGAGAGCAGAGATGCTACCAACGCAGGCACAGAAAAGGAGTGAGAACAACCCAGGATCTAGCCCTGCCTACTGAAAGATAAGGAGCTGAGCAAAGGAGAAGTTCTTAGCGAGAGAGGACCCACTCCTAGCACACCCCCAGAGCACCACACTATGCCGTACGTAGGGCCCAGCAGCCGTATCCTAGTGGAAGTCTTCACTAAAAACCCATTTTTCCACACACTTCCATATCACTCATAGGATGGCAAAGGAGCAAAAAAGACTCCTTGAGAAACAGAAGGAAAACCACGCAGAAAAGCCTCCTGCTAAACCAAGAAGATGCCCACCTCTGTGAGCAGGAGAAGAAATGGAAACCAGCAGACTGAATCACAGAACATTAAGAGCTTGGTGGATGGCTGCTCTGCCAAAGGAGATGTAGCCAGGGAGTAACTTCCACAATGGCTCCAAGGGCTGCAGGATTGCTAGAGGAGAGGAAACCCTCATTTTCCTTCAACAGCATCACAGCTCCTAAATTGCCTTGGGCAACCTCACCAACACCAACCTAACAAACACCTCCCAAAGACCTCAGTCTAACGCTCTCCCCTGCTTTGCTTTCTTTTGTTTGCCTGTTCCCACAACTCCCATCCACCTCCCCTCCCTACCTTGTGGCTTTTCACACAGGTCTGGGCACAGCAGCATTGCACAGCACCAGGAGACAAGGGAGCCAATGTGCTCCCTCCCAAGCCACAGCGAGCCCAGGAGAAGGAAGAAGGAGGGACCCCATGCAGAAGAGCCCAGCAGGGATGTCAACCCCAGCTGGCAACAATCACAATTTGGCCAAATCCAATTAACCCACCTGCAAGCCCAGGTGCTGGTGGGCTGGTGACTCCAGACTATAAAGGCTTCACAGGAAGCTCCACCTCCCTGACTGATGCTCTTCTCCTTTATCCTCATTAACATCATTTGCTTATTTTTATAATTTCTGCTCAGAGCTCTGTAACACAACTAAGTCTCCACTTTCCAAGCACTAGTATGAATTTTCTACAGAGTTTTAACCACGCAGCAATTACACAGGCTAGGTCTGCTTCTCTGAAACTTGAAATATTAATTATCAGCGAAATGTCCCCATTAAATGCTTTGCTTTTTTTTAAGCTTTCTGGGATCGTTACTTTACTCCAACTTCATGCAGCCAGGAAAGGGGAAAACGTACACAAGCAATGATGGCAAGAAGTAAGGTAGAACTACGCTGTGTATTAGTAACAAAAGGAAAAACTGATGGATGAATAACATGGGAATGATGGATTGGGTTCTTCAGTCGCATGCAGGGATACGACTGTGTGACAGAGCACGTATTTATACTACACGCACATTTGGCGAGTTGGGGTTTCTCTTTTGCCATCTCTCACGTTCATTTACGTAGCCCGCTTCTACCGAGAGCCACGGTCTCTGATGGTCTGCGCTGTCTCCCGGAGATGGAAAAGCCTGCTTCTGGGTCAGTTCCGCACAGCTTCCTCGTCTTTCGAGTTATACGTGCATCCATCGGAGACCATAAACCAAACCCCCTAAGGCACAGACCATTTCTTGCCCATTTCTTTTTTTCTGGATGGTTTTGGAAGTAAATAAAGGGTATTTCCATTAGCAACAATTCTCCTCGCCCCAGGATAAAAGGTGATACAACACAAAACCATTTAATGCCATTTGTATTTAAAACTCAACAGTTTCAAGATCAATCTTCTTCAGCTATTAAAACAGGTCAGAAAGATACTGCGGGGAGGTGAAGCTTACACTTCAGATACACTGCTTCTGGTATTTGAGAGGTTTAATATAGATACTATCTCATAAACTCTTCAGCATCACATTTATGAGCAGAGGGACACATTTACTTCTTTGGACAGGAAAGATGGAGTAGATGACCATCACATCACTGATAAAAACTGCTATGTCATAAAATAACCTACAGCCATCTGAATTTCTAAGTTCCTCTAATGAAGTAGCATGTGCCAAGCCAGGCAATCCTGATGAATTACATTAGAAGCCTATAGACTTCTCAGAAATAATTAATTTGCTCAGAGCTGCATCTGCACAAAGGCATACATACACTCACGCTTCTGAAGGAAAATAAATTCTGACTTCTTACATCCACGTATTTTCACTTCAGCATAAACCTGTAAGATTATTAACTCTAATAAAGCTCTAAAATGGATGCTAAAATGGTGTTTGAGGGCAGCATCAGACATTCCAAAAACATATATAAGCTGAATTCTAGTGCACTATATAAAGGCAAGTTTCAACTAGAAAGCTTTACTGTGATTTGTGGTACTTTAAAAGCACTCTTGTAACAATTTTAATAGTTTAAAATATTGGAGCTCAGTCCCAAAGAGATGTAGCTAGCGCAAAACTGCCATTTTAATGGAATTTTTGCACCCTCTCTCCATGCTCTACTTTATAAATAAACCTCTAGACTTTTTATTGATTTTTTTTAACATGATAGATTGAGCCTCTCTGGCAGAGAGGGCCAAAGAACAGCACATGAAAAATTACAGGTTCACAATTTGTGAAAGGGACAACAATAACAAAACCCTCAAGGGAAAGCAGTTGCACTATAATGCATATATGCCTGAGTTCATTGCTTTTCAGATCAGCACTCTGCGTGTGGGTGTATCTCAAGACCTCTTTATTAAATTTACTGTCAGAAACAATTAAAAGAGTATCATACACAGTTACATCACGTGCTCTACATCTTTTTCAGTTACAAAGCGTAAACCCGACTTCAGTGTCTGACCTGAGTAGTGCTTGCTCTGAAGTGGTATGGGACGCGCTATCAAAATTATCTCAAAAAGCTCTGCAGTAGTTCAAGGTCTAGGTTCTGGAGGTGATGAAGTAAAATTGTTCAAGCAAGTTTTTATGGTAAATATAGCTCCAGCTAGCGTGAGTTAATATAGTTAGCCCGTCTTACAGGGTCCTGCGCCAGCCAGCTCATCAGGATACTGTCCCACTGACCCAAATTCTGTAACCAGCTCTGCCTGTGTGAACATCACCAAGTACATTTGTGGTCAAGCTGTGAGCTCACTTCTCCTCCTGCAACCCAACGCAGAAACGTACTACGGTGGCGGAATAAAAGCTTACGACCCGTGCACATGGATGCAAGGGTAACGGGCTCCTGACTCACTCAGACGAAACAGACACTGTTAGTCTTCTGACACAGAGAGGGACCTACTTTGGTCGCGTGATCCAATTTTCAGCTACCAACAATTTGCAAGGGATAAGCAGAACGGCTGATACCACAGGCTACTTTCTCACAGGGAAGAACATGAAGGACAACCGAAAAAAAAAAAAAGGAAAACACGACAGAATGCCGGCAGCAAAACCTAAACTTAACAGAACGATTATAGATATTTAGCAGCATTTTGTCTGTATACCATTTGGTTTGTCTCTCCTTACTGCAGTATATTGTGGGGTTTTTTTAAATCTGGATCTGTTCGCTGTATATATGTGACTAGATTAAGAAGATTCTTTGAACACATGACTGTGCAATATCGTTTGAATTCTTTGCAGGATCTTGCAAACTCCCGTGTGCTTAATTTTAGAAACAAGGACACACAAAAAAATTCAAAAATCCAACAACAACGTCTGCCATTTCCATATGTGCTCTATATTTTACTAGTTCTTTACCAGAACAAAAAAAAAAAAAAAACCAAAAAAAAAACCCGCCACCAAGAAACCCCACACAAAAAGAACGTTAGGGGCATTATGTCTTCCCTGACACTTTGAAATGTAAGATACTTCTGAATTGTCGGTCTCCTAGAAATGTGTTACACCCAGCTATAAGCTCCCCAGCTGATACACAGAAGGAATGGCAATTCAGAGAGCTATTTGTGGGGAAGTGAAGATGCTGCACCAGCAGTATCAGGGATGCTGGGGGATTCTGGTCATGCAATGCCCCGAAATGATTTTCACTGGACACAGTTGCATCATTCCAAGTCCAGAGCAACTACAAGTCTCCCCACATCTTCCTCTCAGCGGCTGTTCTTCAGATGATAGAAGGAGATGCAAGATCAACAATTACTGTCACGGTAGTAACCAACGGGGACCAAATACATATGCATGCAATGCAACGGCAACCAGTAATGCAACCAGAACAGCTCGGGATGCTCAACAAACATACAGGGAAAGGTGGGGTCAAAGAGTGGGAGAAACCAAACCAGAGATTTCATGTCACATCTCTCACCAGCCCGTATCACCTAAGTCACCAAGCAGGGTGCAACACACGTCCGATATAGCTCCTGCGAGCTGGTGTGCCCGTCAGAAGGGCCGGTGCTTTTTCCTTGATTCAGCCAAACCAGATATACAGACCCAAAACCAGACCTACTGACTCCTTTTGAAGGTCACACCTCTGCAGTTGAGCTGTGGAGCCGAAGGACCAGCACTGCTACCAGCCGAGCTCTTGCTCCGCGAGCAACACGACCTTCCGAGGCCAACGATTCAACCTGGCCTTTTTGCTGGCGCTAAACTCACACAATTCTTTATCCCCATAAAGAGCCTGATTTTTAAATACCGCTCCGCCTCGGCTCGCAGGCACCTGCTACTGACAATTATCAGAGAACATATGTAAGAAAAAAGAATAGCATATGGCTATACAAATAACTACAGCGATGAAGTGCTCCTCGCAAGCTCTAAAAGGGACAAGTAGCTTCACCGCAGTTTTCCAAGGGGCTCCACGGCGTGCACGAGCACCGACCGCTCAACACACACGCGCGTGGGGTAACACCAACGCGTGCCCTCCCGGGGCATCCCTCAGCACTTCCCCCTCCATCCCCTTCTCCTCGACTGCTACAGAAGAAGAGCTGAGCCAGAAGGGACATTAAGGGGAAAAAAAATAAAAATAAAAAATACAAAGCCTGTGAGTGGATATCCACAGCTTTCGCACGCTAGGAGCTCGATCCAAAGCTGCTCCTTCCCTTCCCGCTGGAGGCCCGGAGGCCTCCTCGCCTTCCTCCCAGGGCACGGCGCGGCTGACGCGACGCAGGACGAGAAGGGAAATCTCTCCACGTCCATTGCGGCCATGGGTGGGTTTGTTTTGTGGGTTTTTTGTTTTGTTTTTTTTAAAGTAATTGGGACATTCTGCATGTAGGACGTTATGGCGGGACATTTAACAAGAGGAGAGTCAGGATGATCGTTACCCTTTTGCTTTGTCTCTGCACGTTTGGTACCACCACCATCACAGTACCAAGCCTGCTACATTCAAATGCATACATTCAGCATCACATTTCCCCCTTTTCTCTTCTTAATGTATTTATTTTTTCTCTGGGAAGTGACTTACTTTAAAAATTGCTTTATGATTAAAAAATGCAGCAATCAACTTTTCAAAATGCCAACTTTAATTTGATTCCTCTTTCCCCCCTCCCAGCTCCTCATGCTCTCAACCGGAAACCCCCGTGCCTCCACAGCTGCACCCCAGCGTCAGCCCCAGAAGGGCACCCCAAAACCTCCATGTTTCTGGTGGAGACGTGGCGCGCTCCGTTCCCTGCCACGTGGGGCATTCGGGAAAAGCCTAAGAGCTTTAGTTCAAAAACCTGCTGAGCCTCACAAGGGCAGAAGGGCGGGAGGTTTTAACCCGCGGGGCTGAGGGGACGTGCCCGTGCCCCAGCAAACGCCAGACCTGGTCACCGGATCTGCAAAAAGGCAACGCGCCTTGCTTGCTTAGGCTGCACGGGTGATCCCAGGAACGACACGGCCTCAGGGGGTCACCCAGCCCTGTCACACGCACGGCAGTGAAATAAGTTATGTTCCCATTGATTTCGAAAGGCTTTAGACCAGGTCTGTGTTTCTCTTCATCATACAAAATTCGGAGCATCTATGACGAAGTTATCAACGTGGCAGAGTCAGTGAGGGCAGGCTCACAGCATAAAGCTCATACTCTGTAATAACCCAACGGGGAGGAGAAAAACCTCTGAATTTAGCATGGCTGACATAAGCTGTGATGTCATTTCCACACAAAGGCTAGTGAAAAAAAAAAATAAGTAAGTCTTTTTTTTTTTTTTTTTTTCTTCCAGATATAGAGATATGTAAATTGCTTGGCCTCCATTTCAAATAAACAGTGCGAGATAACCCGAAATCTTAATAACTCTTTCAGCCTTCATTCCTGCGCTTCGGCGGACTCGAAGCCTACGAAGGGATCAGATCGCTGGGAGAGCATCGAGCCAAACCACTTGTAGAGGCACGCAGCCTCAGCGCCGTCCCACCCAGCACTGCCAGGAGAGTCTGGTTCTCACTCTTCAACAAGATGTTTGGGGTTTTGGTTTGGGGTTGGGCTTTTTTTTTTTTTTAAATTTTATTTTGGAGGAAGTGATTTTAAACAAAGNAAAAAAAAAAAAAAAAATTAAAAAAAAAAAAAAAAAGGGGGGGAAAAAAAAAAAAAAAAAAAAAAAAAAAGCTTGCTGTAACAACTCTAAAGGATTTTTGATACCATTACGGCTGAAGTTAACAATTCTCTAAGGACGGATTGAATAAGCCAAGGAAAACAGGTGAAAATCAGAGAGAAAGGGTATCTAAGAATTATAAAAGATGCCCAGCTAAATTAACAACAAAATAAACAGCAAAGAAAACACTGAAAGAAAAGTCCAGAAGTACCAAAAAACCCAACTTACTGAATTTGAGTAACTCAGAAAAGGCTGCAGAATAATTTTACCTTTTTTTTCAATAATAACCTTTTTTTTTTTTTAATAGAAAACTCCCACTTTTCCCCCCAAAAGTAACCCCTTAATACAAATTTTGCTCTAAGTGCTATGCACACCTATTATGCCAGTAAAAAACTTTAGAAGTTGAGAACATTTATGAGAAAATTCAACCTGGAGGGTAATTTTCCTGAAGTTTCAGCTTGGCAACTGAAAATGGTGTTTTCAACCGATGAATATCCTTCCCTGTAATTGTTATTCTGTTACCGTCATGTAAATTGGTGTTTTACACAAATGCAGCTTGAAATCTACCTAATGAAAAAAAAAATAAATTAAAAAAAAATAAATCAAACCAACCTGCACAGGACAGGGCAGAACAGCACTAATAACATGTAAGCACAGGTTTCTAAATAATAATAATAATAAAAAAAAAGTTGTTGCATAATTTATTCACTTTCCTACCAGTTCCACAGATTAAGATAGCAGCACCATGAGATAACTCAAAGATTTCTTTCGCCTTCAGCTCAGTAATTTACAAGTGTTCAGGTTTCACTGGGTTTTGTTGTTGTTGTTCAATAGGAAAATACCGGGGAAATAACATTTACCTGCACTCCCGGTCTTGAAAGCTCACTAACTGCAGCTTGATAGAGGCACATGCCCACCGAGCACCATAAAGAAAGATTTACAGTAAGCGGTGACTAATCTTCACAGCGTATACTGTACGCGTATCACTGAGTCAGCTTGAAAGTTCTTTCATTCACTCGAATGCCACTTCTTCCATTCTCCTCCTCTCTGATCTGCAGGCAGATCTGAAATCTGCCTTCCCTTCATTCAAGGAGACCTTCTTATTGCCTTAATAGGTAATACGTGCAGGTACAAAAAGCTTACTGCTATTATACAGGATTGACCTGAAAAACACGGACTTGCCAACACACCAGCATAAAAAACAAAGANAAAAAAAAAAAAAAAAAAAAAAAAAAAAAAACAAAAAAAAAAAAAAAAAAAAAAAAAAAAAAAAAAAGAAGGCGTCGCATTTTTTCTTACAGCGAGAAACTTCTGTTGTGTGCACGGATGGGAGTCCTGCAGGAAGGGACTCTCTAGGGGGTATAAACCCACCCTGCTACTGGAAAAAACTGCCCAGCTCCAACATTTGGCAATCTGATAGTCCAAAGCCTGCGAGAAATGCCCAGTTTAAGTGATCTGGTTTACCGGCAACAAAAGCAGCAGCAGCAGCAGCACAGAGGCACATACTATAGATAGCTGGAATGGCCACATATGACTTTGCATTTGCTGAAGCCTAAAATAAGATGCCCCGTTCTTTTGTTCTCTTTTTTCGTTTCTTGCAATTTACATAATTAACAGTATGGATTTTCCAGAAATACCCTGAAAGTAAGAGTTCTACCTGGAAAAAAAAAAAAAAAAAGCTGTTTATGCTAAGGATAGCACGGGGTTTAAATGTAAGGATTTTCTTTACCTACTTGAATCCTACCATCCACTTCGTAATTCCCATTCTTCAAGCGGAATACAATTATTTGAGTAAAATGATTACAGCAAAGAGCTGCGTTCGTATACAGACCCGACCTTGCTCCTTCTTTTAAACAGTCGCACAGGTAGTTCAACTGCCTACAATAGGAGCAGGCGTTGCTAGAGATGACTAAAAATTGAAAAATTTGGCCCAATACTGAGCACACTTAATCCAACGGAAGCCTTTCCATCAACCAGCTTTACGTAGTAATCTATGTGCCATTGCCACAACGTCTGCGCTGCAACCTTATTAGTTTTGGACCGTTGCCTACTGGCTGAAAGCTAGTCTTTAAAACCAGATGAGCCCATGTTATTTTAATGAACCCCTACTTTAACTAACGATCAAGTAGTTAGCCGAGGGATCGTATGCTGACAGACTTCCAGCACGAAAGTATCGCTCCTTTCATAAATTATCGTAATTCTGCGGTATTGGTCTATCATTTATATATGTGCATTCGACATCCAGACTAAAATTTCTTCTGAAAGTTGGAAATCGTTGAAATAAAAGTCTGCTAGAACCTTATTTTACCATTCCCGCTCACGTTAAGCAGTGCCTTACTATGCAGGCAGCCACATTTGGCTTAACTTACGTTCTTTTCATTAACAAAACAGCACTTAACCCAACGTCTTTTTTCTGTGCACCTCCCTTTTCGGGCATATTATTGCTTTAAATCTAAAGCTGTTTTTAACTTCAAAGACTAATTTTTTACTACAAGCAAAATGAAGGGTAAAATTCATCCTCTGCAATGCATCTTTGGTTTTCAAGCATATAAATGGTGAAGCCTTTTTTCGTTTTACCTGCAAGGCATATTCTCTTATTCATGCTTTTTCATTATAATAGCAGCAACTTTAGAAAAGTATTAAAGTTCATTATGAACCAGCTCTTTCAAATTTCATAGTCCTAAAAACCCCACTTTTCCTCACTTCAGAAAAATTTTGCTTCTCATTTTCCACTTTTATCAAACGCATGCAGGCAGCAGCAATACTTTTTCATCATGATCCATGCCGCTCAGATACCAATTTACTGAACTCTGACAGCATAAAACAAGCTTATCTGACAAAAAAAATACAGAGAATTGCTGTTCATCACCACCACTGAGAAGCCTCTTCCAGCCTTGGAAACCCACAGCATCAATGGAAAAAAAAGAGGGAGAAGCTGCCTGCCCACGCCTCTGCAAACATTTTGGCTAAGAGGAATTATTGCCATCTTAAAAGGAGATACGTCCCTACTATACTCAGAAATATGGGGTTAGTGTAGTTCTGAATATGAATCTCACTTTTCCAGACAGAAATTGGCTGCTAATTTAGAAACCTCCCTCCGTTCCCCCCGGCTGTACCTGATGCTTTGCCATGGGCTCACAGAAGCACGTGGGGACGGGTGGCAGGGCATTCCTGCGGACGAGGACTGCAGGGCAACGAGCGCATCACCGCTTGACTTCAGAGACACCCTCCCACAAACCAGACACCTGCTTCTTACCATCGGTCTTATCTTGGCGGGATCAGGAGGGTGAAAGTCCTTCAGGACAGGGGTAAGAATGTGCCATTTCTGACACTCAAATGCCTACGAGAAGACTGCATCCTGCCCTGCTTGGCGTGCTACTGCTCGCAGCAAATGTGTTGCCAAAAAAAAAAAAGGAGTTAGAACTTCAAACAGCTTTACTCAATCCTTTTACATAAAGTATCCTGGTTCAGCATCTCACCGCTAAAGCGCGTCAATCGCTGAGATGGTTTTCTGCCCTATTTTTGCCAGGAACTCATTAGAATATCACTGCAAGTACTTGTTTATTATCATTGCTGTGATGCTGAATTCACGTTTTTACACTGATCAATAAAAACTAAATCAACACGCTACACACCCAGCCCACACATGAAGAAAATTCATTTAACAAGATCAAAGTTGTCTACCTTCTACTACTGTAAAATCACAACCAGCCTGTTGGTTTTCGCCAGTTGTCTTTGAAGAATGATTGGAAATGAACAAAAATAATTCTGGAAGCACGTACTGGAATTGCAGATACAAAACCGAGATAGGAGGACACATGCAAATAACCACGTGGGAGACCTGCGCTTGAATTCGAATTGCGTGGCAGGCTAAAGAGACGGCTGGAAGCATCAACGCTCCTGCAAAGCCGCACCATGCAATGTAGCTTTAACGTTAACCATTTCTTGTTTTACCAAAATACACAGGGGTTCCTTTGAAACAGCGAATATAACCTTTTGAAAAGTAACCAAAAAAAAAAAACAAACCCAAAAAGCGAGCCAGCGAGTTAGCATCTCGACTGTTTCCACCCATTTCCCCTCAATACATCAGGAGCACAAGCAGCAACAAAACTGCTACGCTCAACGCTGAGCTACACGTGACATAAACTTGCGGTTCAGGTGACCAAAGCCTCCTGCGCTCAGCGCACGCAGCTCTGGTAATGGCCACAGAGCTCGCGGTCACTGGAACTCCCACTGCGCCCTGGGAGCCATGGCACAGGCGATGCCTTCCGCCTCCGGAGAGGCTGCAACGCGCGGCGCTCAAAGGAGCGCGCAGCCCACTCGGAGGAGACCCCCCCCTGCAAGGTAAGCCCAGCTTTCACGCTCAGGACGAAACAAAACATCAGAGGCAGGACAAAGTGAAGCAATTGGGAGGATATTTAAGGAAGTCTAAGTCAATACCCTAAATATTTCAGGGCTTTGGCAGCCTACAGTTTGGGGAAAAGAAAGCTCGGTTTAGCTATGCAGGGTCTTCTAAGTACTCACACTTGTGGCAGATTTCAGCCATTTCAAGACTGGTCAGCATCTATTCTTTATTTAATACCCTGCTACAGTTGCTAACAATGCGAATCTTAACGTCATAAAAAGAGCAAAGAACTAGCAAATTCCCTCCTGAAATAACAACGACACTATTTACTAGCCAGTTGTTCGGGTTGTTTTTGTTTTTTTCTGGTACAAACAGGATCTTCCACCAGGACATCTTCTCCAGCGGCGGAAAGGCGAGCGGGGGTAGCAGCAGCGACGCAGCCCTGGTGGGACGAGCCCACCGCAGCCGTCCCAGCCCAACACCCAGCGGCTACAGACTCCCGCCACAGAAGCCCCCATGTACCTGCTCCTTCTTCGTGCATCGCTGCACCGGCCAAAGGAGTAAAAAATCTTCAGTCTCTGATCAAACTGAGTGTTAACAGAATCTTTTTTTTTGTTTACGCCTCCAAACACAAATTTAGAAGGAGGTATTTCCTAATCTGCAGGATTTAAAAACCGTATTCAAAATTCAAGGACGTGGGATCTCTTTGAGAAAAAAATATCGCGACATACGAATAACATACTTCGGAACATACTTCCCGCTCACCAATAAACTGTATTCAATTCTGCATTGAGAGCAGAGGGCTAATTCGACTTATGCAAAGCTCTAAGAGCATTCCTTTCGCTAGGACCCACTAAAGATCCTGCTCTTGCAAGAGCACCCATATGTGCCATAGGACAGCGGGGTTTACCCTGCTGACCGGTCCAAACCCACATGCCAGGACTGTAGTGCGTGCTCTGTTAAGAAAATGAAAGAAGTTACTATTTAGGTCAAGTGTAACATTAAAGAAAAAAAAAAAAAAAA
>VXBL01007660.1:379017-396113 GCA_013400195.1 Aramus guarauna | reverse complement strand
GGGGGTGTCTCTCCGCTGCCCGGGGGCTGAGGGCGTGTGTGGGGGGGGATCTTCCCTGGCGCCGATGCTGCGAGTGGGCAGGCGGGGGCTGCCCCCTCACCCCCCGCCGCCGTGGGGGGGTCATGCGGGGCCGGGGGNACCCCCCGCCGCCGTGGGGGTGTCATGCGGGGCCGGGGGAGCCGTGTCGGGGCGCGGAGGGGGGCTGCGGTCGGGCCTCCCCCGGCCCCGGGGCGTCGGAGGAGGAAAGTGTCGGCGGTAAAGGCGGTCTCTCACCGGGGAGGTCTCCTGCCGCGCCTGCCGGGGCTGCCTCCGGCTTCAGGGAGGCTCCTGCGCCTCGGGTTCATTTGGAAGTTAATTCCCTAATACAGCGAGCCTTGTAGGAACTTGCTCCTCTGGTCACTGATCTTTGCCGCTGGTAGTCTCTGAATTATTCTTTTTTTTTAATTCTGCAGAAATGTTTTGGTGAAATACCTCATCGCTCCTGCCTCACTCGAGCTCAGAATTTGCATTAGATTGCACCAAAATGTTCCCTCGCAGGGAAGGATTTTGCATCTTGGGGACAGATATGTGATGCATATGGCTTATGCAGCGCTCCGTTTAAGCTCATGGACAATGACAGACAAGTGACTGTAAGAAACCTTAGCTGGGAAGAGAGAAACTGCAATGGGGGTGGTTGTAGGGCCTACTTCTGCCTTCAGAGAGGGTTAAAAAAAAAGAAGAAAAAAGCAGACAAAACTCTCAAGGGTTATAACTGGAACAGAAAAAAGGTCTTTGGTGTTCACATTTGTGATTCAGCCTTACATTATAATGGTTACCAGCAGCCTCGTTTTCTTTTTATGGTCATCCTGGTTTCCTGGTTGCATGACACTTCCATTGGGCCACTGTTCTTAATAATTTAACCTTTTATGAGATTGTTTTGATTTACAGTGTAGATTAGAGCAAGAGTGAGAAAGTATGATATCACCCATTGGCTGTTAAACTCCTTTCTACTCTACGCAAAGGTCTCAGTTGTTTAAAATGTCAAGAGAAAGGTTCTTCTTTTTTTTTTTTTTTCCCCCCAGCCAGCTAGTGATTTTCTAATTTTATTTTTACTTAAGTGAAAAATACCATTCAGATATTGTAACTTGTCCATGCTGAGCTATGCAAAACGTATGCTGAGTTTTGGGTTCAATGGTTGGCTTGTTTGCTTGCTGGAGTTCTAATTCATATAAACTATGTTGAAAATAGAATTAAAACCACAACTCAACATGTGCCTTGCCTCTGTTTGTTTTTTGTGTCTAGTCTGAAACCCAGAATAGCCCGTATTACTTGTGATTTCCAAAATGACCTTTGAAAATAAGCAATGGAATTTAACACAGCCTTTCTAGGTTTGTCTCAACTTGTTCAGCTAATCAATACAAACAAATCTGTATTGAATCGTCTCGGTGCAACGTGATTTACCTGAACCATGCACGTTTGGGCTATAGCTCTCAAAACAGAAGCAAATGTATAATTCAGATTTGGACGAAGAATCAGTACGGAGCAGCTTTCTATAAACGCGACCCGTGTTACTCTGCCATAACAAGTTCAGGTACGCAAAACTCTTCTGAATGACGTAAGCTAGTTCGTTAGCTTCGGAGAACATTTCAGGCAGGCTGGGGCAGCGGCTGTGGCCAGGCTGCCTTCTCTGTACTTCTCCTGCAACTGAGGAGCTGGTCTCCACCTAAGGCACAAAGCCTTAATTGATGCTCCCGGTTTTCCGGACCCTTCTCCTGATCTTCAAGGATTTGAGTATCAAGCTTCCCGGTTTGGACTAACAAATCCCAGTACTATTTCCAGTAGAATAATTCCCCGGGCTTGTCGTTTAACCGCATTTCGGGGAGTCGGGGGGTGCGGGGAGCCCCGGCGGCGGGGTGCGGTGCTGGCCGGCCCAGCCCGGCTCGCTGCTGTCGGGAGAGGGAGACCTTGCTCTCTCTTCCCGGCCCGCTGCCTTGCCTCGCCGGGCTGGTTCAGCTCCCCAGGGCAGAAGGCTATGCCCTCTCCGTCTGGGTTCATTTCCTGCCCTTTTGGTGAGCTCCCCGGGAGGTCAGAGGGGTGCCGGGGGCGGGGGGGGGGGGAGGGGCAGCCCCCGCTTGCAGCAGCGGCAGGGGCTGGCAGGGTGGCTCGGCTGCCTCCTGAAACCTCCCACCTCTCACTAACAACAGAAAAGCAGCAAATGTCTTCTGGTAACTGCCATCACTCTGTCAGATTTTTGTTAGAGATTAATGATTCTTCTTTCTTTTTTCTTTTTTTTTTTTTTTCCCCCTAAGCAGGGCTGTTTTAGAAATTACAGAATTACAGAAGTTTACAAGTGACACAGGTCTCTCATCATCCTCCTGGTTCATTCCTTTCCCACACAGGATTGCTGTGTCATTATCTTCCCAAATGCTTTAGTTTTTATTAGGAGGCTTTGCCTTGAATTTCTGGGCTTTCCAAGAAAGACAATGCTGAAGAAAACATAGTATGACTGTGGTAGCAGGCAACATACCTTTGTTCAATAAACCCCTTAGGACTCTTTCACGAAGCACATTCATGCAAGTGCCTTACTGGTCAAATCCACAGCAGTCAAAATACAGATGTCCATCCAGTTTCTGGTTTGGATGCCCGTTTCCAGACTGAGTTTTGAATTGCGGATGTTACCTTAAAAAAATGAATAATCAGACCTTAATTGCCAAGTCGGTTGGACAAAACTATCGACAGGCTTAGTTTTCTTTTAATAAGGAGCTTTCGAGCCAGATAGAGTACTCATACAGGATTTCGGATTAGAAGCAAGATCAGTCTCAGAATCTGGCATCCTACGTAATGTGGACTGTAGTATTTGTAATTGAGATTATAACCTGCTTAATTAAAGTTTATTTTCCAGAAAAAAAAGAAAAGTCAATATGGAGATTTCAAGAAATGGTAAATATGGACCCTGCCACGCATTGTTCTGGTGTAATTACCGATCAGCGCGTGGTTAAATGTTTGAACTTGATTTTTCATTTCAATTTGTGAGCTTTCCAGCATGACGTTGCTGGTTCTTTCCCTGATTAATTAGTTCGGTCTCATCTGAATCCCTTGGATTTAGTCAGTCATTTACCTTTGTCTCTTTGCTGTAGATAAATAAAAACCACTGGGGCCTTACAGGAGTGACACTAGTAGGGTAAGAACGGTTTAAAAAGCTGAATGTGTGCTTTCTGCGATCACATTCCCTGTGCACCGTAAGGAAGGTAGCCACAGCATCCCACATACCTGAACAAAAGAAAAATAAATGACAGCTGGCAATGGGCTTGCTCCGAGAACAGCGAGAATATCCTTCCAGTTATCCCTGTGCTCAGGAAACTGCTTTGTTTGAAGGTAATGTTTGCAACCCCTCTCTCACCTTGGTGCTCCTGGTCTTCGGGTACGTCCAGGTACGGCGTTTCTCCCTCTTACCTCCTCCCTCCAGGAAGCTCAGGACATCGAGAGCTTCCAGGATAAAACAGCTCCTGCTCCTTGCTGTCACTTCTTGCCGCATCCATTGCAAGTTAGGAAAAACGGCCAAGGTTGAAATGGAGCTGAATAATTTTTAGTAGAAATGCATCAGGACTCCAGTTACTGCTACCTACCGTGTATTTCCTTTTGGCTGCTTCTGCCGCCCGGGTGCGGAGCAGGCCCTGTGTCAGACAAGCAGCACCCCAGCCTTACTGGTCTGAGTTGCCTCTTGCCCGGCGAAACGGCTGCTCCGATCCCAGACGTGAGGTGAAGTCACGGATTTCACCAGCAGCCTAATCTGATCTCAGACCGTGCCGCCGCCAATTGAAAACTAATACTGGAAGTAAGACTTTTTTAAAAAAATTTTATTCTTCACTTTCAGCCAGATCGGTTTGCTGATTGCACAGCATAAGGAATGGTGCAGAAAATGTGCCGAGGAGAGCGTGAAAGCGTGCTGCTGTCACTCAGACTGATGGTGAAAGCCCTGCCCGCCGGGTCTCTTTCTGTAAAGGCTGAAACCGAATTAAATTGTGATGGCTAAGGTCCTACTGCCTCCAGCTGCGTGGTTTTGCCTCCTGTTTGCGCCCAACGCTGACACTCACCGCTTCCCTGGTGAGCCAGACCACCTCCCAGGGCTGGCAGAAACCCTGGGTGATTTTTCCCTGAATTGCTTCACTGAGTCAGCAAGACAAACAGCAGAAAAGGAGGCAGGGTCGTCTGTCCCAAAGCAGGATTTGCAGCCGCACCAGTTTAAATTGCTTTTAATTGTCATGAAGCCACGGCTGCTATCTCATTTTGCAGATAAGATGCTCTTTAAGAAAGTCGGTACAGGCAGTGGACCCCCCCCCAAAAAAAAAAGGAAAAGTGAACCCCCATGGCTGTTTGCACCACGGTCAGCTCTGGAAGTCCACAAGCACTAGTTTTCTCTCAACTTGAACCTCAGAAATTTTTTAACAGAGCTCAGAGCTGCCTGTCTATGAGTCGGTCACTGAGCTGCCCCCCTGGAGCAGCCTGCGGGGGCTGCTGAGCCCCTGGAGCTCCGACCCGATGCTGATGGAGCTGGGGTGCTGCTGGAGGGGGGCTCCTCCTGGCAGCCCCCGGCGGGACCATGCGTTGACCTTCCTGCATCTCCCTGCAGTTGGGCACATGGGAGATATGACGCTGCTTCGCAGGGATGCTCTGAAACAAATTAAAGCCTGTGAAGTGCATAGGAATGTTTTGGTAAAGAAGTTACAGATAGGCAAGTTAGAAATAGTGGCGACTCAGAGATTTTTTTTCAATGACTCTATTACTGTTTTGCAAGCCTGTGTGAGCCCTGGAGACATTGGGAGTTTTAGAGGGGACATTCCTGCTTCATTTGGTTTGTTTCAGTTCCCGTTTCCCTCGGAAGTGTCATTTATGCTATCATGCTGTCAGGAATAATCTGGGGGTGTGTGCATGTGTGTACAAGAGATACAGTGACATGGACCATCTTGCAGGATGGCATCCTAGTGATGCAGTTTGTGTGGCTTTTTCACACGCTGGAGAAAAGGAAATGTTTTATTTTATAAAATACACTGACATATGTGTATTTATATGTATTTATATGTATTTATAAATTTATAAATGTGGATATTATATACATATTCTATAAATTATGTTACATACATTTGTAAATTGTGAATGCGTAAATATACAAAACTCATGTATCTTTATAAAACTAACATAAGTGAAAATCTCATCTTTTTATTTTTTGAATAATTTCCAGATTTTAAGTTGACGATGTGGTTTGAGCTATCCTAAACTTTAAAACCACTCCCATTGTTACAGCTTTTTATAGGAGTACATCTGAGAGGGTCTTACAATCAGGGGTCAATAATACTGTCCCCATTTTACAGACAGGTAAACTGGGGAACAGAGGTGGTCCAACATCATCCAGGAAAGCAGCTGCAGAGGTAAAGTACGAGGCCAAGACTCCTAAGTCGTTACCCTTTGTTATGTCTTAAAAACATATTTTCAAGTAAGTAAGTCTCATGCCCAGCTAGAAATGTTTGAAGCTCTGACTGAAGTGCAAGAAACAGTAAATTTTTCCTCCTGGCTTTGTGGGCATTCTTGGTGGTAACAGTTGAAAACTGCTGTACGAAGAAACACACCTTCCTTCTTGGAAAGACATAAACAGTCCTGTTTACAGACAAGTATTCAACTCGATTACAGTATTCAATGGAAACTGCCTTTACAGAGATGCTGTCAGCTTGAAATCCAGTGAAATCCAGTGACAGATTTAAGGGAGCGTCTCCTACGACTTCTGTTGAGTGCCCCCACAAATCTTCATTAGTTGTTTCTTCCTGACTTTATAAACATGTTCTGTGGTAAAACTGACATATACGAAAAGAGGCTTTAGAACAGCTTGTTACACGGAGCTGTACTAATTTCTAAGGTGTTTGCCGAAGGAGAAAAATCATACTTCTGAGTACGGGAAGGAAAATGAAGCTGACAGTATGCAAAAAATTTCTAAAGATGAAGGTAAACAGTTATGGAAAAGATGTGTGATAAGAGTAGAAGGAAGCCTGGCATCTTAACTTTAAGTTGCAGTTAATCTAAATAATTTTCTGTAACAGAAGGATAATATCTAAATACAGATATGATTAAGCCAGTGTGGTTCCCTTCCACAACGTGCAACAAGTCCAAGTCCACACCGACAACTGAGATCAAGATTAAAATTTTCCAATGTGTATAGTGAATTTCACTGCAATGGCAGCAGTGTTATTTTTTCAGGATTTTGTCCATCGGAAGTGGATACGATATTGGCAACGGCACACCGCATATTGTGTGGAAATTACACAGGCGGCTATCTCTGATCAGGACTATCCCACTCATCATATCATCCTTCCTTCAGCAGTTTCTCAGTCTTCTATTTCATATTCCTCGGCACAGAAACAAATTATTTTGCTCATTTTATGCAGAGGTGAATGTACTCTGTGTAGGGGTTGTTGAAGGAGTTTACAAGAAAACAACCATCCACACCTTCTGCTCTGAACTTTCCCATTCAGAACTGTAACCTGAATTTTTATGCAAGTCTGCTATAGTCATATGCACCGGTCACTTCTAGGTCTCACTGTGTCTTACTTATTTGTTTCTTACGTATGTGCTGGTGGGCAGACATGCATTTACACTGTAAGGATACAGCTGTCATGAGTTAAAAAACCACTATTAACTAACATGGCTAGACTCATATATCCAATATATACACAATATATTCTGTTTATATTGATGTAAGGCACTTTACATCATCAAATTGAAATAAGCTGTAACTTGTTTTACAGTGATGGAATTGCACTTGCAGTAGAGGACAAGCACATTTACATTTCTGTGTCAGAGTTTTTGTTTGGTGGCCCGAAAACACTTGAGGAGGTGAGAGCTGCACTGAAAAACAGAAAGCAGAAAACGCGATGGAGTTACTGTAGAGCTGCAGTGAGATAGGGAACTGCAAGGGACCCCTATAAAGCAGGTTAACAAAATTAATAGTAGAGACAAAAGAATTTTCTCTATAGCTGAGACAGTTTTGCCAGCAGAAGCTGTAGGGCGGCAGATGACAAGTAAATCCAGGGATATGTAAGTGCGTGGAGTCTTATAGTATGTTTTCTGATGGACAAATTTTGGTTCGAGAGCTGAAGAAACTACCTCCATCCCTTCAAATGGCTTGTGACTCTCCAAAGAAACATGGAAGTTGGGAAATTAAACAGAGGGCTCCCAAAACAACCCCCATGTGGTGCTCCAAGCACAAGCTTAGGTCTGTGAGACAAAAGGTCTCAGACCTTTGGGTCTGTTCTGTTGAGAAAAGAGCTAATGGTGCAGATTGGGAATGAGATTGCTTTCAGAAGGGGAAAACAAACCCAAAACCCAAACCCAGCTCTCTTCTGAGTCACTAAAGTGTGGAATTTTTCTGTCAAAGTTTTCTTCTAACCATGTGTAGTACCAACTTGTCCTCCCGTACCTGAGAGCTCCCTGGGAATCCACCAGCGATGACTGGACAACCTAGGGACCAGAAGGCTCATCTCTTTTTCTGCGGTACCCACAGCATTGCCGGCTTGCTAGAAAAGCTTGAAGAAATACACGGAGTCACATCTGGGGAAGGAGAAGCGGTTTCTCAAATCAACATTTTCTTCAGTTGATGTGTTGGTCTGCAGAATCCATTTCACTTTATTTGGAAATCCTAACAATGACAAGGCATATGTTTCTCTGGGTATATATTTGACAGAGTATATGTCCTCTTATCGTGCAAACATCTCCTCTAAACCCCCTTGGGAGGACAGGTACAGCTCCATGGCTTTTTGTTTTGAGTCCTACGCCAGCTGACTAATCTAGCAGCTAGTGATAGTTGAAGATTGAGACACTGATAGTTCCTCTGCACCCTGGAGAGAGGCAAAGGAGCTAATTATACATCGATTGTGTATCAGTTGAGGAAATCCCCAGATGAGGAGTTGTGGGTGTATTTCACCTTCTTTGCACTACTTGAGTGATGCACTGGGAACAAAGGAGGACAGAAAAATAAGTTCAGCCCTAATTATTCATACTGAACCCGTGACCTTCATAAAATATGCTCAACTCAGGGAGCAAAACCAGGGTTGAGCGAGGCTTCTTCCAGACTTGTTTTAAGACTGCACCATTAGAGGCCGTTCTCGCCGAAGTGCCTGCCAAAAACCTCTCGAGCCTGTGTTTAAGGATTAGTCCTGCGTGGAGGTCCTTCCCTAGTGGTGTGCCAGTGTTTTTCCCTTCTTATTACAGGGCTATCTGAAGATCTTGGACCTGTTCCATACTTAAACTCCAAGCATCTTTGTTGTCTATCTGACCTTGCAATACGATAGGCTGGAAACTTTTACTGTCTGGCTTTTTTGTAAGGCTTGTTTCACAATCTGGGTAATGTAGATTTCTCTGCTTCCCATTTCCACTTCTGTAATGTTTATTATATTGAATTGTATGTCTGGTTCGGTGTTCGTTTCTGCAGCTCCTGCCTACGTTTCATGCAGTTCTTATCTTATCGGCAATTGCTATCTGCACTCTCAATCAGCTCATCTCTTTTTATTAGTAATAGATCCAGTCAATTCATATGCTTGCATACGCTCTAGGATGGTAATGTCTTGCCTTGCCAGCAGACAGAGATTTTAAGGTTGTGATAACCTATATGCTTGTCTGAGGGATGTGAAAATAGTGTTATGAATGTTGTTTATGAAAACGGGGTTTTGCACAGCTTTGGTAGTTTTCACTAGTGTAGTTGACTGTCCTCAAAGAAGTGACAAATAGAACTGACAGCGTTGCAAGCCCATAGTTTACGTCTGATCATACCTAATTGAACACAAAAATCCTCAGCATTTTCCCTCAGTTACCTCTGTGTAGATACCACTGTGAGGACAGTTTTCTTTAAATTATCCTACACTTTCTTTGCTCCATTTTAACGTCTGATTATACTTTGTTTCCTCCTCCTAATTTTGCCTTCTACTGACCTTGCATTATGCATAAACAGTCTCTGTAAGGAAATCAGTGAGATATTTGTAGTTAATTTTTTATGTCTTAGATTTTGTGCCCAGTACATAATGATCCGGTTACATCTCAACTTGCGTGCCGTAACCCCGGCTTTCCACTTCTTCTCTCTACTGCCAATGAAGCAAGTTTATTTTCTAATAACTTAAAGTACCTCCTTTCATCCTTAACTCTCTACAGATGCTTCCCTTCTTCTTCCCTGATAATTCAAGCCTCTCTGCTTCCAAGGATCCTCTGCCTGGGATTGTGCCTGTCTCCCTCTGTGCCATCTTCTGCTCCGAGGTGGAAGGCGATAGGTAGCCGCTTCTGTCCCGGCCATTCCCGGCATCGCAGTCGAGAGACGCCAGCTTGCCTAAAAGGGGCTCTCGGCTGTGCTCCTAACCCGTTTTCGAGTGAGTGTTTTGAAAACTAGTTAGGCAGTTTTCCCAGTGTAGACAGGCTCATAGAAGGACCATTAATTACTCAGCGCAGGCTTAACCATGGGCAGAAAAAGGAGGCTTTTGTGCGATTGTCAAACCCTCACCATTATTTGTACATGTTGGTTTTGTATTTAATAGGATTACATGACTTCTTTGCTCTATATGCCAAAATGGATGGTTCCTTTCAGTAATAAAACAAAGCCAATAACCTGAAAAGAACCACGGCTCAAAAGCACAAACTTGACCTCTGATTGACCTTGACATTTACAGACTAAAAAGAACTTTTCTTTGAACAGACAGAAGAAGTCAGGGAGCCAGCAAGAACCAGGAGAAAATGGTTTTGTTGCTTTCTGATTACATTGTTTAAACCAACATACTACATGGTTTACAATACTTCATTACAATGTATTAGGGCCTGGAGGTGATTTAATGTCTGTTTATAACTGAGACTAATCTTGAAATAAACAAATGAATGTTTGGAAAATGGATGAAGCTGTTCTGCTGGAGACAGCATTAAATGCATCTCTGAAGAGTAAATCATGGCTGTACAGCACTTAAATGCTTTTTATTTCTACCTTCAGTTGTATTTCAGTAGTTTTATCTAACAAAATTAATCATGGTGCAGTAAAAAAAAATCTAATTGGTTAGGACAGTCTAGCAGCCATACATTCTCTAACATATTCACAATTTAAAAACTGTTTAGCCCTTTAAAATCAGGGGAAAAGATAAACTAGAAAACACTGTAGCATTACACTAGGCACCATGGTGATCTAAATTAAATCTGTTACAACCTGTTCTAATTTAAAATTGCTTCGTCGTGCGAATGAAGGGGAAAAGAAGAAGAGTTGGTTCACTCGTTCAAAGCGTTTTCTTATTCCCAGATAAATTTTTCATCCACCCTGCCTTTGTTTGTGGGCTGCATGTTCCCATTTCCTCCGTGCATCCCCTGCGTAACTGCACATAAACATGGTTTCAGGCAGAGCCAAGAAATCTTCCTCCGCCAGTTCGGTATCAGTTCTTATCTCTATCAGCCGAGACCAAGCAATGCCATTGAGTGTCACCATGGCGGTGCGCAGCTGTTCGTGACACCCAGAAACTCCTCTGCGGGGCT
The DNA here is from genome assembly GCA_013400195.1 of Aramus guarauna. Classification (NCBI taxonomy): domain Eukaryota; kingdom Metazoa; phylum Chordata; class Aves; order Gruiformes; family Aramidae; genus Aramus; species Aramus guarauna. Next base: position 385,595 of record VXBL01007660.1, on the reverse strand, counting down.
GTAGGCAGGGGCCTTGCTGGAGGAGGTTGCTCCAGTTTCTTCTGCCAAAGAATGACTGCAGCTGCGCTCATCCTGCCGTCCGCCTCTGCGGGCAACTCCTCGGCCACTCCTGCTTCTCTCCTCTCCTGCCTCCCCCACCACCCAAGGCCCTATCCACGGCCCCCGGGCACTGCACAGCACGTTTCTCGTCTTCTAACACCTGACTCATTCCAAAAATGTTTTGAATTTTCCCAAGTAGCAGTCACTAAGCAGTTAAAGCCTGCTTTGAGAGAAAAAAAAAATCTGAAGTCGGACGGCTCCTCCAGTCCCACCACCCACACCCTTCCGGTTGCAGACTGGAGCGAGTGGGAGCTGGCGAGGGTTTGGAGTGGAAGCAGCAGAAGAGGACTTCTGTGCTGCCATGCCTGTGCGGCGTATTGCCACCTAGTGCTGCGAATATGGAAAAGCAAGATTTGTCCTTCTGCTCAAGACCGAGACTCCTGCAAGGCAGCCACCAAAGCGGTCGTGGCTCAGAAGGTCCTCTTCTGTTGTAGCGGCACTGCTTAACCTACCGACTTCACCATAGCCTACACCCACTATCACAGGTTTAGGTGTCTCAACTTTGACAATGCACTTTCTTGTGCTGCAGTTGATGCTAAATACCATGACTGCTCTTTCTTGGTGCGAAGGTTTTAAAAGTCTGGTCCTATGGCAACACAGCGTACACAATTACCCTTCATATGGGTGGCTACTTGTCTGTATACCCTCCTTCCTTTCACTTTGTTTGCCCCACAAGTGCAAGTGGCAGAAGTTTCAAGGATAATTAAGTTTGTTCAAGCTTGAAAAATAGTCAACCACACGAAAGAAGGGCCTGCTAAGGGGAAGGTTGCAACATAAGCCAGCATGTTCATTGGCATCAGTGAATAAGCGGGGGGAAGGGCGTTAGCTACAGCAAAAATTTCAAGTGGTGCTTGCACCTTCCTAGGTGTCAAAGCTGACCACCCATGCGCCACAAACGTCAGCTTTCTTGATACCAGCTCACAGACCTCTTTGTATTAACTGCTATGTCTAAATATACACTAGCAGTGCTCTGAATTTACAGTGAAAACAAATGAGATCAGGCACATTTTTGCGTGTGTATTTTTTTTCCTTTTCTCTCATGTTATTTTTTTCCCCCCATACAACTTATTACTGACTATTATCTTAGCTCCCGTTAAATCTCTTTTAGAGGTTGGCATTTTAACTTACCAGCTTGAGCTCTCGACTGTTGACACGTTACACTGCAGAAAGCAGCGAAATGATCATGGACTGAGTTTGCACTGTTTTTTTTCTAAAACAATGCGTGATGAGAATAAATCTTGTTGTCACCCTGACATGATCCACTAATGAAGATGCACACCCTCTTGCCCTGCCCTCTCACTGGATGTTAAGTGAGAACCCTTCCTCCGTCTTTTTTCTTCATTTCCACTGTGGAAGAAGCGTTCTAGTTCTGCACATCGGTTTGCTTAGCAGTATTGCAGTTGCCTAATGCAATAAAAATCAGTTATGTAACTGCCTTTGCTAGACTTGCAGAGAGCATTCACCAGACGGGAAGATGGCCACAGTATCTTTATGCTTTCCATCATGTCTCTTATGTTCACTGTTATTATGCAATACGGTCTGCTTTTAATATCTTTTTTTTAACCATTTTTCTTGACATCTTGCTTAGAATATTATACACCTATCATCTAGGATCATGCAAAGACAAAGCAGGGAAAAGAAATAAGCTTATTCTGATTTATTGCTAAAAGGGCTGATATTATAGCACTAGTGCTTCCAAGGAACAAAGAATCGCCTACAGATTGTCAGATAGTATTTTTAATACTCTAATTCTGAACCAAATTCCTAAAATAACCTGTGTTTGCAGATTACCGTGTGCTCTTTTGTTCTGAATAATGTCTTGCTTAGTGAACTATGTCTTATCAATCTGCCGAGTACTGGGTGTCATTGTTCACCTCATTCACAATTCATCTTTTAATTAACATTATCACAGGCAAAATTCTATTTTGGTCAGCATAATTTGTCATTGGAATTGGCAGCACAGAAATAAAAGAATTACCATCTGAATTTATCTGAAGACAATGTAGGAGATGGTGACTACAAACCTACCTCATCCGGCACTGAGGAGGAAGGGAGGGAAGCCATGTAAATGATAATGGCTTTAAAAATTATATTTGCAATGTAAAAATCACTACTTTGGTCATTCAGCATCTGCTAAGCAAACTATTTTATCAAAATTACTGTTATTGAAAATATAAACCTGAATCCTACACTTAGACACATGCTTTATTTGGTGGAAAGGGTTGCTCACTTAAGGAAGATTAAAGAGATATAAATGTCCTTGCAAGGTGATGATCTTAGATGTAGGTAGGTAATATCAACTTAATACAGCAAAATGCTGACCATTTGCTTTGATAGTTTAACTTTGAAATTAAGTTACAACTGCAGCATTGTTTTAGAGAGCAGACAAGGAAACAAATGCTTTTAAAATGGTTTTTAAGTGTGCTACGAGATGAAACTTTCACAGACAATAGAAACATTTCTGAATCCTTCTCACAAGACTTGTCTTTCATAATGATTGTGAGAAAACTCCATCGATGTGAGGAAAATTAAATAGCATTTTATTTTTCTGAGTCTATAAAGAAGACATCTATCCCTGCAGTCTAGATATGCAATATTTTTCTATTTATATTCAGATTAATACAGTGATATTAAATTGACTGCATTTAAGGTACAGTGAACACGCCAGCAAACCAGCCACTTAAAAATTCCCTCCAACATCCCTTTACCTTATAATTTCATCCATTCCTAGTCACAAATGCAAAAGGCCCTGAAGATGATCACATTCAAGCAGTACTCAGCCAAGATGACGATTTCTGTAAGCAGAGCACCTCTTTGGAGCCTGCTCTGCTGGAGGCACTTTCTCTTTCAAAATAGCTAGGCTTCAGCTTGGCTGCCACGGGTGACTTCTGTTGGACTTGCATCGAGGGGTAGTCTTCTAGTCTGGAAGATCCTGTTTCATTAGTAGTTTCTAAAACAGGTTTCAGAAAGGAAACATCAATCTCCATTGTCATAATTAATATTTGCTCAGCTGTGCCTATTTACATTGTGGTTTTAATGGATGCAGCTTTTATTAAAAATACTGGAACCTAATCAAGTTAATTGACCCCCAGTCAAAGTACCATTTAGGTTTTGGGTTGTTTTTGTTTGGTTTTTTATTTATGGCAGAGAGAAGCACTGCTTAAATGGACAGGTTAGGAGGTGATGGTAGTAACACCTCTGTGGTAACATAGTTACGGGGAAAAAAATCTCAGCAATTGCAGCTGAAGAGAGGAGTGAGAAAATGTGAGAGGAACAACGCTACAGACACCCAGGTCAGTGAAAGGAGGAGGAGGAGGTGCTCCAGGTACCAGAGCCAAGATTCCCCTGCAGCCCCTGGAGAAGACCATGGTCAGACAGTNCCCCCTGTGCTGCTGGGGGGAGGTAGGGAGGGGGAGAAATCAGGAGTGAAGTTGAGCCTGGGAAGCAGGGAGGGGTGAGGGGAAGGTGTTTTAATATTTGGGTTTATTTCTCATTATCCTACTCTGATTTGATTGGTAATAAATTAAATTAATTTCCCCAAGTCGAGTTTGTTTTGCTTATGATGGGAATTGCTGAGTGATCTCCCTGTCCTTATCTCGACCCACGAGCCTTTTGTTACATTTTCTGTCCCCTGCCCAGCTGAGGAGGGGAGTGATAGAGCAGCTTTGGGGGGCACCTGGCCTCCAGCCAGGGTCAACCCAGCACAAGATCACACCTGCATCTTTCACAGCCATCGTCTGTAGCATTCCGTGTGTTGACAGCAAGGTGTGACCCAGAAACGTATCAGCTAGAGCGCGGAAATGCTGTGAAGGTTTACTCTTAACCCTGTTAAAACATTAAATTGTCTAGGTTTCATTTCTTCAATTTCTGATAACAGACCTGGGAACAGCTAGGCTTTTTGGAAGAAGGCAGTCTCCTCAACCTTAATTATTGTTCCTGAATTTGAATATTTTTGCCGATGAAGTTAATGTCACAGGCTAAAAGTTATGGAAAATTCTACCCAAAGTTATAAAAAATGATACCCAGGAAGTTGTTACGCTCATATTGAAATAATGGCTTTGCAGTCTAAATTCTGTTTCTGTGGCCCACCTTTCTAGGTAAAATAAGATGCCTTTCACATTCCTAAACCCCAGGATTTTTCTAGAATTTTCTTCATGCAGCCCAGGAGAGACAATTAAATCATACAGCTTGCTTTCACCCTCTGCCTTCTTCCAAAGAAGCGTCATGTTCTGTATTCTTTAGGCATCAACAGCGCATGAATGAGAAGCAGCGTGGGCTTTACTGATAATAGATTTTCTGTGTTCTAAGAACAATTATTCAAAAAGTAGCAAAGACTTAAAAATATGTACCCTGCATATAGTAAGGGTACAATCAGACAAAGAGAAATTAAGCTTATTCTTAGACTATTATGAGGTGAAATTAATATTCTAAAGGCCATCCTTTTAGGATTCCCTCATAGCACTGGCTAAACCCATTTTTTTCAGATACTGCAATCAGTCTTTCCAGACCTGTGTGTTCCCTTCATCTCAGAATTCCCCAGAACTCCTAAACACAGTATGAAAGTAAATGCAATGATTTATAAACCCTTGAGGTTTCAGAAACAAGTGTTTATATAGTATGACTAATATGCAAGCGTGTGCTGCTGCCCCCTCACGCAGGGAACGTTAAATCTCTTCTAAAGTAGTCAGGCAATGCCACGCAGCCCACCTTTTTGCTTATATTAGTGTATAGTCATAGGTGTATTTGTTACTGCTTGGACAGACATAAGGTAATGTCTCGCCCTTGGGTAACTCAATATTCAAATTAGTTGAGGGGAGAATGAGGAGAAGGAAGAAGAAAGAAATGAGACAAAAAAGAAGAAAAAAGCCAACTACGCATATCCACTATGATAATCTCCAAAAATTCTTAAGGAATATAAACTGTGAACCGGAACTCACTTTTAATGCACAGTTTTATTGTAAGTTAGTACTGTTTGGCAAACGTAACATTTATGGCCGCCTTCGGCTGGTACTTCAGGCAATATAACATGGTTTGTCTTTCATGCCGGTTTATTTCCCTCCTGTGCATTGTCTACATTTGGGAGTGTAAATTGTCCGGAGCAGAGACTTCCTCAGCAGGATTTGCTGATGTAGGTTCCTGCAGGGTGGTTCCTTATCTCTGTGAAGGCTGACAGAGGGTGCGAGGTGGGAATAATATCTAGTATGTGCACGACACTTAGGTCCACGCAGAAATTCGCAGCAAGCAAAGCGTGGCGTGGAGCCTTCAGCACGGCTCACGCATTCGCTCCGGTGCCGTGTGGCCGTACGCGCAGAGTCAGACCCGTCCGCTTGGTTTCTGGCCTGGCTGTAGTCGCGGTGCTGCAGCACAGGTGAGTCCCGTGGGTACGAGGGCAGTACAACAGGTTTTCGGGAAGACCTCGTAAGAAGCAGAGCCTCTATTAACTAAAATGAAACAGAGTTACGGAGGATGATTGTTTGCTGGCTTTGGTGGTGGTGGCTTTTTTTTTTCTTTTAAGTTGCAAACCTGGAGCTCTACTTGAATGAGCAAGGCTGAGTACGATGCTGCAGCTTGGGTGGTGTGTGGCCCCGGTGGCAGCCAAGGAGGGAGGACGGCTGAGCAACAGGATTTATAGTGTCCGCAATTTAGTAACATTTCTCTTAAAGCTGTAGTTGCCACGTTTATGTAATTTACTGATTTTTTTATTGTCACCCACGCGGTGTGGGGTGCGGGGAGGCCTCCCGGGAAGCCCTCGCCCCACCCCGCCCTCAGGCAGCGCTGACAGGCCGGGCCCGTGAGGACGAGCGGGCTTCAGCCGTGGGGACCCCCCAGCGAGGCCGAAAATGCCCCCTCCCGTCCCGGTTATCGCTTCGCATTGGAGGAGACGGCGAGCGCAAACGACTGCGTGAAGAAGGCCGTGGCGCGGGTTGCCGAGTCGCCGGCCCTCCCCGGTGCCGGGCTAGGCCCTCGCCGAGTCCTGCACCGCGGCCCCGGGCAATGGGCGCCGTCTCCTAGGAGACCGAGGCGGGGAGGGGGGCAGGCGCCGGGGAAAGACTACAACTCCCAGAATGCCCCGCGGGCGGAGCGGCGCCGTGGGCGGTGACGTGTCGGGCGGAGGCGGGGCGGAAGTGGGTTCCCCGGGCAGAGCGGCCGGCCGGGCCCGGTTCCGGGTGTCCCTGTCTCGGCGGCNGGGTGCCGCTCCTGGGCCGGCTGGCTGTGAGGACACCCCCGGCTTGGCGGCGGCGTCTCTCTGGCCTTGGCCCGGCTGCTGTCGCCAGCGTCGCTGTTGCAGTAGGCGAAGTCAATCGCAGGGAGCAGCCAGCTTTTCCTGTTGTTCCGGCTGGCGCAGGTGGCTCCCCGCAAGCCGCCGGGACGTGGTCACCCCCCGCTGAGGGCGGCCGCGGTTCCCCGCCGCTCGTGGGCCTTGGCGGGCTCGGCGGCGGGGCCGGGGCCCCTTCTCAGTATCTCGCTCCCTCCGTTAC